>JAPYZJ010001511.1:0-28483 GCA_030522765.1 Ophioninae sp. B BG-2022a | reverse complement strand
TGTCTTTGCGGGGAAACTCGAGGAGGAAATCGAATGTGCGCGCGCGTGCGACGAAGGACGCGGCCTTTGTTGAACGAAAAAGAGAAAAAGGACCGAAGGCCGCCTCCTTCGACGACGAGCTTTCATCGCGAAAAAAAATGTACGTAACAGCAAAAAAAAAAAAGAGGAAAAAGCATTTCGAACACATTTGTGTCGAGATTTTTTGGTTTTTCCTCTTTTTCTTTTTCATCTCGGTCCAAACTCTACCTCGCTGCACTCAACGTGGCGCAATGTGTGCTCTAGAATTCTTTCTTTTTTTTTTTTTTGTTTCGCGCTGATCGAATTATGATTTATTCCGCTCTCGTTTTTATTGCAAAATTTTTTTTTTTTTGTTAATGGATTTTTCCGTTTTCGAGTATCGTCGCGTGTGACGCCGCACAATAGTGGAATCGCACGACGGAGAGAGTTGAGAGAAAATTGAAAAAGTGCACAGCGATAAAAAAATTATCGATCCTCGAAGAAGCTTTCAACAATCTCCGGGGATTTGTTTCGAAAAAAAATCAACGTGGCAAAAAGTAAACGCTCGATTCAAGGTAACAGCAAGTCTCTGATCGTGACAACGAAACGACCATCGCCATCAATGCGAGCGAACGCGAAATTTCTCTCTCGCGGATCCTGTCGAACGCGAATTGTTCTTTCTCTTTGGTGGGACTAACGCGAGGGTTGGAAAATATTAGTAGTCCTTTTAGGAGTGCCATGCGCACGCGTCAGAGTATTTTCCTCGCGATGAGAAAAGCCCCGACGATTGGGACACGCCCACACATACACGCACAGCTGATTCGCGACTGTCCAATATTCCTAAATTGATTTAGTTTCGAGTCGCCCCCTTCTTCGGGTCTTCTTTTCAACAATGCTTCCTACGCCCGTAACATAAACATTTGTAAATTAATCCGTTTTTGAAAATGAAAAAATAATCGTTTCGTAATAATCTCCTAGCTGTTTGTCCGACTTCTGCAATGATTTTCCAATTTCGTACATTTGCAATATAACCGTTATCCCAATTATTCGGACACGGATCCAACCAGTTTCGTAGCGATATCGCAATATTGCGTTTCCCTAGCAAAATCCCTACGTTTTTCTTCCACAGTAAATTTTTTAAACGTGTTTTTCTCTCAACTGCGTCAATCGATTTATTATTTTCCAAATGCCCCTCTTTGGCTTTTCACAGCCAGGATTAAGGACGAGATTGAAAGGGCTCTCTCCTTGGAGCCCCAATAAAATCGTCCTTCGTTCGGAATCTGAAAGATTCCAGTAAAACGGTACAAAAAGGGATTCTCGATAAAAAAGAAAAGCGAGGTCCCTCTCGATCGCGGGGCATCTTCGAGAAAATGGGGATTTTTGCCAGAAGCTTTTTCTCTCTCTGAAGCCTGTTCCGAGTGATGACCTGGCGGACATACGAGCGTGTGTGTGCATGTGTGTATGTGTCTGTCTACAAGCACGTATCTTGGGGCATTAATTGATTGATAGGACGAGAGTCGATCGCATTTCACGCTGGCATTGACGGAGAGGTCGCCGCCTCTCTCTCCGAGTTACCTTGACTATTCCCACGTTGGATCGCAAAAAAAAAAAAAAAAAAAAAAAAAAAAAAAAAAAAAAAAAAACCGAGCTCGCGTGTGTACGGGTGAAGCTAAAATTCGCAGTTTCGAAACGCGGTGAGAAAGAGTTTCAAAGGTAACCATCTGCCAATAACGAACATCTGGCGAGAGCGAAGAGTGGCAGGTGGCAGAGAGGGAAACAGCAGCTGTTCCCTCTAACACTTCGCTTCCCGAACACGCGTTGGCCATTTTGTGTGTTTCAACGATCCGCCCGTTCGCCTAATTTTCGAGGCAATTTTATTCGGATTTGAACGTCGAAAAACGAGAAAAAGAATTTTATCGCGAACTGACGATAACAATTGCGCAATCGACGTATATCGTGTTTCGTATACGTAATAATATGAAACGCGAGAATAGAGAGAAAGAGAGCCCCGGTAGGGTTCATCGACCTCCGGCGAGGCACGTAGTCACGGAGGCTCGTAATCTGGGTCACCGGCGCGGAAGATTTTCTCTTATCGTTCGCGGATGCCTCTCTTCCCCCCCCCCCCCTGACCCTCTATACCACGCTCCGCTTTTTCGCACGAATATTTGCGAAGCTGAAAATTTCTGATAAACGTCCCGAACTCGCGAGAATTCTAGCGTCGCAAAAGCCGATTGGTATATTCAGCCTTTCGCCCCCCAGTTTCGCAATTTGGTGAATCTCAAGGACGGGGCTAGTCGCGCCTATTCGAACGAAACCTCGTTTCTCTCTAAGTGGGAATTCGACGAACGAGCAAAAATTGAAATCCGCGTTATTTATTTCGATCGAGCATCAAAAGGGGGAGGGTAGGAGATATTTCATTTTCCCCTTTCGTCTTCTGGCTTTCTGGATGGACTTCGGGGGGGGGGGGGCTTGGGCGACGATCCTTGGGATCGCGGCGTTACCTCACGTAGGAGAGAGAGGCCGAGACGTACGCGCTGCGAGGTCTGCGGTAATGGGCGAACGTGGTCTCTGCGTATCACGAGACTCGATTTTTGAAAATTAATAAACATTAATGTTCCCTCATCCTCCGTATCTCCCTGGCAATCGTAGAATATCAAAATTCAATATAAACGAATTGCGGAAAAAAATTCCTCCGGAGAAGTCGTTTTTTGATATTGGACATTTTTCCGTAACGAGAATTGTTTACAACCGGAAGCCTCGCGGTCGCGTTGCCTCCTCAAGGCAAGAAAGCGAATAACGTTTCTTGTTTACGTGTTCGTCTGTACGTGTGTGTAAACATAAATAAATATCGAAAAAGAAAATAAAATCAGAGGCCTCGAGAGGCTAAAAACACGATAAAGAACAAAAAAAAACAACAACAAAAATAGTCGCATATTCCAATATCGAGTTTCGGTATAACGGTCGCTTTTCTTTCCTTCCTCGTAATGTAAACTTTACCGATGTGTGTCTGTTGTGTGTGTGTGCGTTTATATTTGCTTTCAGAGACCGTTGCTACGCTTGAACGTACACCGAGAGATCTTTTCATTCGTCTCGAATTTGCGCCACGTTGTTTGACAGCGTTCGAATTTCATCGAATTTATTCGCAATACGCAATGTATAATTATTCATATATAGATATATATATATGTATATAGAGCCTAGACCCGCCTGCGCAATTGGCACTTGAGAATCCGGGTTCGATAAAAAAAAAAAAAGAAAAAAAAGTGTGTCTCTTATCGACACCACACGAACCGGACGCACACATGTGAGCGATGGATTTTGAATAGCTGCCGATTTTCGCAACGCTCTCTGCGCCCAATGAGACTCCATTTCTTTTCTTTCGAATCCACGAAAATTCATATTTACTTTTTTACCGATCATTGCGGTATCGTTCGGTTCGAAAATTTTCACGATTTTCTTTTCGCGTCTCATTGGGACGCGAGCGCGGCCGGAAGCGACGGGACATTAGCGTTTTCGATAACTCGCGACGATTTGTCGAATTGTCGACGCAAATAATGATTTTTCTTTTTCTTTTTTTAAATATATTTTTTTTTGTCATTGTTTACTCGAGTTTGGATGAAATTTTGATTGATCGAGGTAATTAAATGAATGCTCGAATTTCGCGCAGTGCCTATTGTTACGGTGGCCATAGGCGATTGATAATTGACGAGGATGAGCCTACCTTGAGAGTCGCGATGGGCCTGGGCGGCCTCCTGGGCAGCAAGAAAGACCTCGTCCGTGGCACCCGGGGCACCCGCTACCGAGCCAACGACGCCACCCGCGTTACTTCGATCGCCGGTAACGTGCCACGCCGCGAGACCTGTCGTTTTTCCGCCGATCAAACGAGCAACGGCGAACAGAGAACGGGAGCGTGCCCGGATGAGAAAATCGTTCGTTATCGTAACGTATAAATAAATAAATATTAATATGGATTAAAGTGATCGAAATAATAAAAAATAGAAAAATCATCGCAAAATCGTGGACTTGATTTTATTCGCGATGGCGAACCCTCGAGTGCACGGTCACTTTTCCGAGACGCTAATTTTCTTTCTCTTCATTTCTGTTTCTAGCAAGGCCTTTTTTTTGGCCTGATAACGAAGCCTGATGACTCGTCGAATAATCGCATTCAAATTTCACGAAATTACGAACGTGCCTTACGAACAGATCGAATCGTGACTTCGTAAATGAAAATCGAAAAATCGAGAATTAGTGATCATTTGAAAAAAGATGATTTTTTTTTTTTAATTATCACGATGCAATTATGAATTGCTAAGCTTCGATTTTTACGCGTCTACTTGTTTTTTCGTTCACTGAAAAAAAAAAAATGGTACTCCGAAGAGATCGAAAGTAGAGTCTGTTGACGTGACCAATAGACTCGAGGGCTCAACTGTCTCGAGCCGTTTCCGCACTGAAGAGTCATTCAAATGTAAAACTAGACAGTAGGATTATTGCCCGATGTTTGTTCTACCAACGAGCGAAAGAAGACGAGCACGAGGTTGCCAACTTCTATTAGACGTTGGCGAATTATCAATTCCTTTTGGTATTTGTCATTTTTTTTTTTAATTATTTATCGTTACGATTCTTCGTATATCCGGCTTACAAAGAGGATAAATTGAAATTATAAAAGTATACTTTAATATATGTGTATCGGTGCGAAAGATTTTTTCGGTTTCGCGGTACATTTTTTTAATGAAGAACGCGACAAAAAAAAAGCTAAAGTATATTCGCTACGGGACGCAATGTTACGCAAATAACACGTAAGACTCGAGTACACACTTGCCAACGATCGTGAATATCTCTGTCGAGCTTCGAACGAACACTGAATCTTCCCCCTTTTTTTTTTTGTTTTGTTTTATTGTTTCTTACCAACAAAGCTTTATACACAAGATTTGATCGGCGAACTAATAGACTAAGGATTAAGCATACGAACGAATACTGAATCGGTGTTATTTTTTCTCGTGGTTCCAGAACCTTTACAAAAGTGTTTGGAAATAGAGAGAGAGAGAGAGAGAGAGAGAGAGAGAGAGAGAGAGAGAGATAACTTTAAAAGAGTACCAATTATCAGGATTTTCGAATAGTCAACGTGTTTATCGGTTCATAAAAGAACTGATAAAACTGATGATCCGAAGACTTTTCATTCGATCGAAAAATGCAAGTTCAATCTTCTCTCTCTCTCTCTCTCTCTCCATAACTCTCGCGTAATCGTCGCGTGTCTTCCGGCTCCTGGAGATTCAGGATTGTCCTTGAGGCACGAGTGTCGCGGGTCGTCTCCATCTTCGTCTAACGACGTTCAATTTTTTCAGATAAAACTGTAGGGTCGAACGATTGATACCGTACATCTCGGATGCGTGGGTGGTGCTAACGCCCTGTTGCAATATCGCCTCCAGCGACATTTTAACCGAGTCTAAGCTATACTTTCGGCCCTGCTTGTTGGCGAGAGATTTGAGCAACGCGCCTACGTCAACGTCCGGACGTGGACGTCTTGTGTTCGTGGTCTTTTTATTACGATAATCGAGGAAATGAGACGCCCATCGCGCGTGGTCGTCATCGCCGCCGCGGGCAACCGTGCCGGCGGCGGCGATCGTTACGCCGGAACTCGTGCCGCGATACCGCGAGATCGACCCCCCACCTGCAACGAGGAAACCCAAGCTCTAGTGTGTCCGGCCGAATTAGTACGCGACCCTTTTAAACTACGAAAAGAAACGGGGATCAGGAAGGGGGGGGGCGGGGGGGAGTAGGAAAATGCCAAATTCGTAAAATTTCTTTTACGTCCGTAAAACGCCCCGACCGCGCGCGCAAGTGTGTACTCTGTCACTATCTCTGTCTCTCTCCCTCTTACGGTATTTTTTACTTAATATTTGCTTCTTTTTCTTCATTCAGTTTTTTTCGCGAACCGAAAAATCATTGCACCGCGAATCGCGTTTAAAAAATTGTTTTTTTTTTTTTGGTTGTTTGTTTTTTTTAACGAAATTTTAAACGACGATACTTTGGGAGAAAAAAAAAGTGTTTTTGTGCGAAACTTACCGGGATGTTGGGAGGGATCGTGGGACGGGCCGGCTCTGTTGTTGTCTTGTTCCATTTCATTGAGGTCGTTCATATCGTCGTCGAGCGTCAGATCTTCGACGCTCTCCTCGTTATCCTCCAGGTACTCGGACTTTGGCTCGATCAGGCTTTCGGTAGGCTCAGGTTTTTCGAGTGGTAACTGTCGAGTTATCCGGTGAGAAGGGCAAAGAAAGAATAACGGAATGACAAACGAGTTACCTCCCAATTATCGTGATGGAATGTTGTTTTCGATTATTATTTTTTACACGTTTTTTCCGCTCCGACGAGAAGGAAATTTCGTTTGGTTTTCATCGTTAAGACAAACAATTAAAAATGAAGGAAATAAAAAAGTTATTTTTTCAACTTAAAAAATAGACAAATTCAAATAGAAATATACAATTTTTTCGAATGCAAAAGAAAAATAAAATTTTGTTTTCGAAATTATTTGTATGTAATGAAATTCTTAATTATTCAATTTTGTTAGTATTGGAAAATGGATCGAGAGTTTTTCAAAGAATATTTGCTTCGGTACGATTAATTTTCCTCAGCGATATCTTCGCGCAAGAAATTTGACTTTTCTCTCAAAAATCTCATTTTCCATATTTATTATTGACATTTCAAGAATTCTCGATGCCAGAATGAACGATACAGCGAAGAACGTTGTTGTTTGGGTTCGTTTAAATTGCGTGGCAAACATCGTAATTTTTGCGGAGCGGAATCAACGGGAGGGTAAATAGTGGAAAGGCGCGGTGAAACTTCAGCCGGGTAACTCACTTGTAACATGTCCTCGGCGGGTTTGGTCAGCTGCTGCATGAGCGCGGATCTGCCGAGGGGATCGGTCTGATCGGTGTGAGTCTTTTCGTCTGCAACTGGTGCGATACCGAGTGAGGGTACGCTCATTTGTTGCGGCATATCGCTAGAGTTCGAGGCGTCGTGATTCTCGATCGAATTGTCATCCCCGACGCTTCTTCTTCTGAATCTCTTTCTCTTTCTCGATGTCGGACTTTGCGAGCCTTCCCTGTGATGGAACGAGTCGAGAGGAAAAGAAAAATAAACGTTACTTCACCGCTTGTTTGCTTTACTCTTTTTTGTTTCAGTCGACGCGCAACACCGCCCAATGACAATTAAGAGCGAACTTTGGCTTTCCAGTTAACAATAGCATTATTAAAAGCATTTTCGAACGCGATTTGGAATATTTGAACTATTATTATTTAAAGTGAGTTATTCAGATGTTCCAGATTGTTATTCAATAATGTGCCAGAAATCTGCAAAGTAGGATTTTGGATAATATAATTAAGAAATGAAAAAAAAATTAATTGCATATCAGCGATGATACTACGTTGAACCTCGTGAATCCACGATGTTCAAAACTCAACAATCCACAGAATTGCCACACGGATCGTTGAGGATGTATGGCAATTTACATGGATGAACTGCAACGACGATTTTTGGTTCAATCAATATTCGCGAATTTCCAAATTTAATTTTTTTGCTCCATGGGACCTTCAATTTACGGATTCAGTTTTCAGATGAATAGTCGTTGTTTCAATATTGTTATTTCAACTATACGATGCAATTACTGTGCAAATCGGAGATCTTTAAGCTATTAACAAAAATCCTGAGTGCTTCAGTAGTTAAGATCTGTCGAAACATCAGCAATGAAAGAATCTTTTTTATGGCGTTTTAACGATGCAAATTTCGGATATCCATAAAATCTGCATAATTAGAATATTCGAGAATTTTTGCTCGAAATTGAATTCAATTTCGAGCAAAAATTCTCGAATATTCTATGTAACATCGTTTGCGGAAAATCCCCATAAATCCTCAACTTGGCGATTTCGTTTATCTCGTACTCTTTTGGTTAAAAGGAGGTTTACCTGGAGGAGAGCTCCTTGGGTAGTTGAGGACTTGCCGAGTCTTCGGGTAGATCGCCGACCGAGCTCTGTGCCATACTCTGCCTAGGAACTTTATTGTTCTTTTCTATTGTGAGACCGGAAGACGCGTGTGGAATGTCCAACGACGGTGCCGTAGGCTGCGCCGCAACCACTTTCTGTTGTTGCCTCGACGACGACGAGGATGAGTCCGTTTTGCTGCCGTTATTGTTGCCGCCCGTTTTGCTCTCCGAGAGGCCCTTTATTTGCAACGACTCGGCCGCTTTTAGGAGGGCTGCCAATTGGTCCTGGGAGATATTCACTTCTCCCCTGTACATGTAGTCCATCATGGCTTTCAGTTCTTTAAACTTAACGTCCTTTAATATAAAGACAGGGTGCTTGTCATAGTGTTCGCTGAGAAGGCCCTGTAAGCAGAAGATCGAGAACAAAAAAAAAACGGGCATGAGTATCATTCCATAAATATCGTATTCAAACTTTTCGCGTTTGGCTTTGAGAACCAAAGCGTGCCGTTCGAACGATCGTTCTTTCTCGAGTGTCTGATAAATCATTGGAATTCCCACAGGCAATATTGAACTTTTGTCGTGAGAGAATGAAAACTACGAGTCCGCATTATGTGTGTGGTACACACATTGGCAAGTTGAATCACGCTTGAGTGGTGGAAACGGCCGCATAGAATCTCCCCTCTCTCAGCCGCGTATATGTACAGGCAAAAATCCCAGGGCACGAGTGCCCTGGAAATCGGCCATCTTGCTTTCCCTGTATTGATCAGGGGAAACTCAAGAGGAGGGAGGAACGGAGGGATTCATTCTGTCGAGCGTGCTCGACGGTCCCCCCTTCCCCTTTCGCCCGTCTCTTCTCGACCAACCGAACACGACTGTCGGCGTCTGCCATCTTGTTTTCAGCGTGACCCTTCTCTCTTCCTCCTGCGAGCTTTCTCTCTCTCACACTCTCTCTCTCTCTCTCTCTCTATCTCCCTATCTTTCCTCCGCTTGATCGCTCTGCCTCTCTCTCTCGCTTTCATTCTCTCGCTCGCTCTCCGTTCGGTATTGATCTAACTCGTGCCCAGACGACTAGACGAAGAAGTAAACCTGTACCAAGGAGAAAAGAGGCGAGCCAGGCAAGACGAGAGAGAGGGAGAGGGACGCGCGGGATTTCTTTTAGCGTGGGTCGTACCAACGAAAATTCCACCGACGATTAAACTCGAATTTTCTTGCAACTGCGAATATCTGATGCATCGATCGGGATGCTCGTTGCTAGGCACTCTCCGCTTCAACGATTCGCCGGGTTCCGAAGACCCCAAGAGCACTCGAGTGCGGAGAAAAATGCGGTCAAGCGCAATGATGGAGCGATCATTGAAAATCATCGAAATCTTTCGTGAAAATCTTAACGAACCTACCAAGAAATTCCGCTTTCGATAAATTTGGAAAATTGAAAAAAATAAAAGGCCCGAGGCAATCGTGACAATGGATTTGAAACTGTAGGCTGAGAATTCGTCCCCGTTTGAGGCAACTTTCACCGTTATGAAGCGAGATATCGTAAATAACGTGGCGTTATTATCATTATTATTTCACAATACATCTCGCCCGCGAGCGGCCACGGGAGAGTTGTAAGAAGAATCAGGAGAGTCTGCAAGATGGCCGAATGCTCGATCGTGTAATGGAAAACTACACGCTTAAGTATATCTACGCGCAGAGGTGAATTCAGAGGTTTCATTTTTGCAGCGTCATTTCCAACACGCAAAGCCTTCGAAAACGTCTTCCGATGTGATCGTACTCGATACCAAAAATCCCCCACCCCGAGAACCATTCAAGGTTCGCAAATCCCCGAAAGAGCCAAAAGCGCACGCGAATGTTCCGACAAGAATCCAACGTTAGATACAACTGCGAAGAGTTCTTACCTCAAAGTACGGACTGCACGCGGAGAGGACTACTTTGTGGGCCTTTAGGTACTTCCCCTCCGCCGCTAGAGTGCAGTCGACCAACGTGCCGCTCTCTAGGAGTGTGTCGAAGTTTTGGATGAGCGTGCTCTGATGATTGTTCCACCTTAGGCAGAACTGCTGGTCGTCCTCCATCTTTCGTTCCTTCCCTCGTTTCTGTGTTTATCGGACGTACGGGAAGATGAAAATGAAATAGAAAAATAGAAAACACGATATAAGTATTGCGACCAGTTTCGAGCTTTGGTGTTGTATTTTGATTTTTTTTTATGTGTTCGCGTGTGTTCGTATCGTCGATTCGTACATCTGGGCGATGGTGTCGCGTGGGCGGCAGGGATAAACGACGCGACAGTGCTCGACTTTTTCCTCGTCAGAGTCGCGACTGTCCCACGGTTATTCATTTATTTGATTTCCCCGAGACTTCTTGTGCTTTTTTTCCGTTGCCTTACACCGCGAGTCGGATGGGCAAAGGAGGGAGGGTTGTTCACGTTTACTCGTATATCCGACAAAAAACGACGGTTTATTCCGCGAATTCGTCCTTTTTTTAATTCTGTCTCTCTCTCGTACGAACGAACGTTAAACGCGGGGAGCGAAAAGCTCCTGGACGATGCGGCGAAGCTTCCAAAATGGCTGTGTACGATGGAAACCGCGTCGCGCTGTTCGTCTGGCCTTTTTCCTTTGTGCGTGTCCTAACGGTACAAAATCTCGAGAGCGAGAGAGAGAGAAAAGCCTCCGGCGTCTCGCTGTAATGAGACGGAGTGGGGATGATGCGGGAGGACGCGGCGAGCGACGCGCATGCGCTCGTCTCGCAGTCTCGAGCGAGAACGGTAAGACGGCGGCGCGCGCATATGCGCGAGAGAGATGGACGCCGATGTGGAAAGAAAGTACGCGGAGAGTCGTGTACGCTGCGCGGTTCGGCTGCGCGCAGCTCCGAGAGAAACTCCGTGGGCAGCAGGGCCGACCACGAGCTTCTTCCGGGCCCGGCTCCTGTTTTTTTTTCCCCCCTTTAAGCCTCCTCTCAACAACCCTCTTAACCGTTGCACAATGAAAAGCAATTATCGTATATTGGGGTATCAGATGCTATAAACTAAGCCTTCAATATTTACAAGTCCAACCAAACTCTACTCCAAGTTTGATGGATAACCAAATGCTTTTCACCCCTTCGCCCAAATGAAAATTTATATATGGTACAACGATGCGGCGGGGGGAGCAGGCGGCTCAGCAAATTTATAGCGAAAGCGACTTGCCATACGACGAGCAGCAATCGATCGAGCGCGAAGCAGACGCGCAACCGCGCAAAGATTGATCACGGAGGCACCGGGGGTGGTGACGCGTCGTTTACTGGAGCGACGCTGAATTATCGGGGGAGGGGGTGGAATTTTCTTCGATCAGCGATAAACTAGAAAACACTTGGAGTGGAGGGGGTGGGAGGCTCGCCAAACGAATTGCATAATCTATTTATATTATTATCTCGTCGGAGACAGATTGCTTCGAGCTATTGCCAACGCGGCTGTTTTTAATCCTCGCAATCGGAGAACGACCTGTTATGAGAGACAAAAAAATTGTTGATAATTTTTTTTCAAACTCAGCCTGCGGCGTCTCCCCTCCCCCTCCCGCGCCGATATCTCTAACCGCTCTCTTTTGTAAGTCGTCGCGCGTTGCCCCACCCGAGCCGAGAAACTCGACAGTTGCCCCGTTGTTTGTTTCTCTCTCGCTCGTCTGTCCCCCACCCCAGACAACCGAACAAGCTGAGCGTCGCTCGCAACCGGTCGACACACGAACACGACTGGAAACCGCGACATCGGGGGCACTCAACATGGCGGTTTGTTGAGTCGCGCCCGGACAAGATGGCGAAAAAAATGACGACAAAAAACTCCTGAGTAATCGAACCTAAGTCATTCAGGAGTTTTGGAACGCGAGACCTAAATTATTCAAACGAGTCTACGATTTTCGTCCTATTGAAAAAAAAGATCGTCCCTAATTCGCGTGGGATCTCAAACGTCTACTTTCACTGGGAAAACGAGTTTGGAGGGGGGGGGGGGGGGTCTACAATTGTCGCTCGTCAATGGTTCGCTGAAAGGACGCTATTTCCGTACCGTGAGGTAAAACTAAATAATTGAATCTACGGAAAGCGGAGCAATGCGGTTTTCGAATCATTTTTTGACGGAACACTCGGAACACGGAAGTTTTATTAATTCTGAATTAAAGGTAACACTCACCCGTGTGGAAAACAAACAAACAAGAAACTGTTAATATCACAGCGTGGCGGGGTGTAAAACTTGCGAGTGCGTGCGCGGCAACGAAGTAAACTATGAAAATAATTGATAAACCGTTGGCGCGTCCTGTCTGCTGGGAGGGAAAAAAAACTGAGCGGTGGCCACACGGCGTGTGCGCCTCGAGCGCTGCCCACTTCGACAATGGCGCGGTGCCGCGCCGTTGCGTTGCGCGTGAGTGAACAACGCCCGAAGCTCGCCGTTAGAGGGCGCGCGCAGGCAGCCAGCGGCGGCGGCGGCGGCGGCGGCGGCAGTTGCGAGCCTCCCCGGAAAAGGGGACATCGCGGGGCAAAAAAAACCTGCCGAAAAATTTGTCGAGCCAAATGCCGTGGAACGACTCGTACGCGAGCTCAACCACTGATATTCCTACTCTTCCGTGTACGCGTTACGCGTTACGCGACCCATTTTCTTTTTTCGCTATATTAGGTGATTGCAAGATAGAAAGCTCCGAAAAGGACCGAAAAGTGCGCTCGAGTGAACATCACTGCGCAGATGCATCGATAACGCACGTTGCGTCAGGACTTTTCCAGGCGAAGGAGCCATTTTGAATGAACGTTACGTTTTGCACCTAACTCAATCGTTTTCGTATTTTTTTTCTTTAAAGCGTGTACCGATTATACACAGAACGCAACGTGAGTACTAAATGCTAAAAGAGGGGGAGGCGGTATCAATAATCAAAGCGTGAGATAAAACACCGTATTCGTTCCTCCCGACGAATCGAAATTTTGGGTATTTCGCACGGGGCAGGAAAGACAGCGTTCGCGGAAATTTCGTGATTCTTCGGCACTTACGCGAACACATCCGTGGTGAGGGATGGAGAGGGGGAAATACAGGCAGTTTTCGAAGGACGGATTTTGAGAGTGCAGACTGTATCGACCCGTATTACTGCGTTGCGTGATTTCACGAGCCGGAGGACACGTACACAATGGCCGACGCGATGGGCACGTTGAGAAACAAAATGGCGACGAGAAAAGCTCGAGGACGCGAGGCGAAAAAAGCGACGCTATCGCGCAACGAATTGACGTCGAGGAATGGGGGAGAAAAAAAAACAACGGAGGAAGTTTGAAAAAGAACACGAATTTTCGTTTAAATCGACGACGATTCACTATCGCGGAGAAACTTCACTGTATCGATGGGGAGGTGGGGGACGCTTACGCCGCGATGCGACCTCAATTTTCCACAATACCCAATCGCCACTCTACGAAACACCATAGCCCCCGATTATAATATCGTGTTCGTGAATTTTTAACGCAAGCGCCTCGTGTGCGCGTGTGTGTGTGCGTGTGTTTCAATTGCGGTACTCACCTACCTTGGCACAGTCTAAATATCACAAGAGGAAAATTCTTAAAGGAAAAACTACGCGTCCGGCTGGTCCGGTCCTCGGCTTGCACTATCCGAGCGTCGTGGGTTCTTTTTACACAATGGCCGTGATGCTACGCGTTAACGATCGTGGAGGCTCTGCGCGGCGTACACCGGGATGAGCGGAAACCAAGAGGCTCGCGTGGGGAGACGCGGCGCAGTGAGCGCGACTCGGGCTGCTGCGCAGTTCGAGAACGAAGAAGTGGGGGACGAAAGGAGCGAGTGGCTCAGTAGCGGCAATAGTCGGAGGGCCGTTGTCGGGGTTCATTTTTGTTCCATCATCGAGCAATCGAACCTTTCACGCTTGCAGAGTTCGTCGAATGCATCAGCAATGAAAATATGAGAATTTCACCGTTGAACAAAATTTGCCAAACTTTCGGAGCGTTATAAGAAATTTAATCATATTCTACGAATACCTTCGGCTCGCGTGGCCCGAACGTTTCGTTTCGGAACGCGCGGTACGGACCTGCGCGTTGTTAGGGTCGCTCGAAGCTTCCACGGTTCTCTCGCCAGATGGCGACCCGCAGTCGACTCACAATCGAGCACAGCGGTGGGGGTAAAGATCGTCGGTTTCCGTTCGGCGCGTCGTTCATCGCGTAGCGCAACCGCGCGTCGCGATGTCGAAAGGGAGGCGTGCGCGCGCGCGCTCCCGCGGGAGAAGTGGAAAGCCGATGAAAGGGAGGGGGTCATAGAGAGCGAGAAAGCAGGAGGGAGACGGAGCGAGCCTCGAACGGGGTCCACAACAAAATCGCTTAATCGCTTTGCGCCACCGTCCGCAAACGCTGTGCACGGTGTGCCAACCCAAACACGCGTACGGGAAAGGCGAAGAAACGCCGCGCCGCGCGCTCTCTGCCTCCACACGGTGAAAATATTCCCCGCGCTCTCCTCCTGGCCGCGAACCTCTGAGTCTCATCGAAGGCTCTCTCGCGTTGACGGGACTACGGCGACGACGACGACACCGAGCGCGTAGTCAGCAGCGCCTCCTCCGCACTGTTGTTAGCCGCCATCACGGGGTTGAGCCCCACACGCGCCGTGTGTGCTGCCCCTTGTCGCGTGCGCGCGTGTGCGCGTTTGTGTGTCCCACTGTGTGCGTGTTTCCCATTTATCCGTCTTCGTATATCTCGCTGTATGTGTACGTGCGTGTCTCTCGTTTTTTCTCAACAATAAACATTCAACGAGCGAATGAATAAAAAACGAAAAATCCCGTAAAAATCCGTGACGAGAAACCGAGCGAGCGAGCGGTTCTGTTTCTACTCTTATTTTGCCTGCGATAAAGAAAACATCGTTTTTACGAAATAAAAGAAAATAAGAAGAAAACAAAAACTGACAGTTCGGCGCGAAAGGAAAACGATAATCCAACGATTGACGAACGATCGCGTGTGCGACTCGAGTGTGACACGGCCAAACGTGATTTCAGCCAAATAATTGTTTTCGGCCCGAAATCCACTGCGGTAGGAGATAATACGCGAGGAAGAGGCGTGTGTTCTTTTCGTGATAGAAAGTACGAGGCTGTTGCGGTGAAAATCGTCCTGGAATCTCCAACATCGAGTCACTCGTGGCTCAGGTCATGGTAAGGTAAGCCAGCATTCGTTTTTTTTTCTCTTCTTTCTCTTCTTCCCCCTATTAATTGTAACTCGATTTCAAACGGAAGACCGAATATTCAACGAAATCAAACATTTTTGAAAAATGTTAATCTAACGTTTCTCTTCGCCAAATTGCGAACCGTCGCCGAGGGAGAGCGCCGTTTGACAGGCAGCGTGCTGAATCTTGTTTTGATTTGACGAGTGAGAGGCGAACTCGCTCGCGGGCGCGACCATCGCGCGCGCCCGTCAACTCACGAAAACTCCCCGAACGTTCATTATCGCCGTTCTGCTGCCATTTTTGTTTGTTAATCCCCGAAATCTAACTCGTACCCTCCTTTTTCTTTTTTTTTTACCATTTTTTTTTCTATTCCGAGCCAACGAGACCGATGAATGATCTATTTGAATTTTTCTAACGAAGACGCGTCAGGAATCGAGGTCAGTGTTGTGCACGCTCGATTCCCGCGTTCGCATTTTAAACTCGCCACCTGTGTGTGCGTGCGTGAACGTGATCAATCGCGGGAGCCTATCAACGATACGCACCGCGTACTTATCGTGGAAACGAACACTTTTAACTACACGTGCATATTCGTCGCGTTAAAAGTCAGAGTACCACCGCGAGAATTACGGTAGGTCACGTGCACGATTTCATCCAATACTTCAACGTGAATGAGCCACAGGCCGCCAAAGCATTCACGACGAGGTCCACGGCCGCGACGCACCTCTCGTTCTAACACGCTCCACGATTCCACGGTCGTCAAACTTTGCAACCTGGAATTCAGTCAAATTCTTATTTTTCCCAATTTCTTTTTTTTCCCCCAATTTCTTTTTTTTCCCCAATTTTTTTTTCCCCCAATTTTTTTTTTTTTCTTTCGCAGAGTCGTATTCGCGTGTCCCGTTTTTTGGCCTCTTTTTTCTCGAAATAAATACAAAAAAGAGAAAAAAGATTATCATGGGACATATGAATACTCAACCTCATCAACCAAACAATATTCAACATTTTTTTCTTCATCTGCGTATCAAGGATCGTCGATCTCAATTAATTAAAAATTTTCTTTTTGGAAAAAAATTCGTTGCGTTTTTTCCAATACTTTTCTTACATTTTTTCGGGCTAATTTTGAGTATTTTTACTCCTGAGAATTTTTGTTTTCGTTCCGTAGATTCGTGATGTCGATTCACGAATTAAAAGTTCGGATAGTAGAAAAAAAAGAAAATTTTTCAAAATCCGTTTTGTTTGTGAATCGTTCCTTTTTTCAGTAAACTTCGACTACGGAAAACGCAAAAGTTTTTTAACCTTTATCCTAACTGCAAATTTGTCAATCCGATCCGTGTAAAAAATTGAATTTCTGCCAAAATAACAAACCTAAAAAAAGTAAAAACAACCCCAAAAAGTACACTAAAAAGTAACGCCTGAATAGAATAAATTTACTCAATAATCGATTTTCTTACTGAATTTTCTAAATAATTAATTCAATTGTCACCGAACGATTGAAATCACTAGTTTTCAAAAAAAGCGAAAAAAAATCATCACAGCCGATTAATGTTTGGCATAGAAATGCGTGATCGTACAAAAATGTACGGTTCAATTAACATCTTTTTTTTCTTTCAAATATTAGTATACAAAATAAAAACAAAAATTTGAAAAAATTCTGCTTTTTTACTTTACATTTAAAAATGAATGTTGACTATGGAAATCGCACGAACGTTTATTGTGCGTTAAAAACGTGTATTGCGTAAAAGTTGAATAGTGATGAAAATAAATAAATGAGAAAATAGTCGACTCGCAGCCGAGGAGGATCGAGAGATGCGAAAGAGCATGCTCGTTCGATCTCTCGCGTCCGGTTTGTGCTGACCCAGTTGTATACTCGCGATCGAGAATATACAGTCCGTGCATCAAAACTCGCGATTTTCGCGTCCTGTCTTTCGGAAAAGTTTTGCAAGTCTAAGCGCGTCATTTTTACTTTTTTTTTCATACCTTTATAATTACGAGACTAGAATATAAATGCTTAACCCTAGAACGGTAATTTGGAGTAAAAAACCAAAGCGAGTCGATCAAAAAAGTCATTTTTACGAATTTTTCCTGTTTTTTAATGTTTTACCCCATTTTTGACTAACTTCGCCCACTTGGTAATTTTGCATTAAAAAAACGAAAAGAATAAGCCCAAGTTGAATCCTTCTCGTGCAGTTTTACCGGAAATACGAATTTTTCAAAATTCGGGCGGTTTATCACCCCGGGTGGTCATAACAGGTAAAAAAAAGTGAGATCGCCATTTTAGGGTTATGGGCTCGTCGTTTCCTTCTCTTCCTATGCACCGGTGGTCTCGTTGCTGCAAACAAAAAGAAATGTCAATCTACAAATTTTTCATCACATATTTTATTAACATTTTTTTTATTATACGAAATGTTATTTGCAGCTCTGACAATAAACTTTTGCTAGATACACTCTGTATAAAAGTGGATTTTAGAATTTTTTCTTTTTTTTTTTTGTTAATTTGATTACATTTTTTTTTATATGACTTTTACAATCGATTTTCTCATTTTTTCGAACTTTCACCGGTAAGTTTTTTATTGACATTGTCACAAATACGTAAAAGTTAACTGGAGGAAGCCTTGAAAATATTAAAAAAATAAAGAAATGAAATTTGAAGAAAAAAAAGAAAAACGATAGAAAAATGCATTTCAAACTGCAATAAACACAATTTAAAAAAATGGCATCACAATCATGCGCTTGATATAATTGTATACTTAAATTAAAACAATAGTCATTCATTATTATTTTTTTCATTTGAATAATTGTACGAAATCGGAAAACAAAATACAATCATTATTATTATAAATAATAAAACGGACGTGTTTATTTAATTAATATTAAACAATTCGCTCAATTAATATTAAACGAAAATGGAAAAATCATTTTTAAAAATAAAACAAATTAATTTGAGAAACGAAATGAAGTAATTTAATGAAATCAAAATGAGATAAATTCAGTTTGAAAGAATTGGTCCAAAAATTTTACACAAATCAGTTAATTAAATTTCAAAAATACGTGTATTAATGAAACGAAGCAAAAAAAAATGTTTTTTCGTGCTCTCTTTCAAGCGTCACCACAGCTTCGATCGTCGACAAGAAAAAAGACAAAGGGAAACGAAAAAAACCGACGCGACAAAACTTTTCCACAACGGTGCAAAATATGAAAACCGGATGAGAGCCGGCACCATAAACAATGGTATTTCGAACGCGCGCGCGCGCGCACAGTCCCACTTTCGAGGATTAATTACCGCGAGCCATGTGAAGTTTTCGTGTTTCTTCTTTATCACGAATATATAGGCCTGAGTACGAGCACCGCGTTTACGGCAGTGCAATGTGTTCCTCACAGCCGAGACTGTGAACGTTGCTTTTCGTTTATTTATTTTTTTTTTTTTCGTTCGCGCCCGCTATGGGAACTCAGGACTACAGTGGGATACCAATTTTTCAAATGCCTCGATTATTCCCATTTCCTATGAATCGTCAATCATTAATCTCATTCCTCAATCGTGAAAAAAGTAAATACAAAAAAAAATTTACAAATAAAAAATCCAAAAATTTACAAACAAAAAATCCAAAAATTTACAAACAAAAAATACAAAAAGTTACAAACAAAAAATACAAAAATTTACAAACCAAAAATACAAAAAGTTACAAACAAAAAATACAAAAATTTACAAACCAAAAATACAAAAATTTACAAACAAAAAATACAAAAATTTACAAACAAAAAATACAAAAATTTACAAACCAAAAATACAAAAATTTACAAACAAAAAATACAAAAATTTACAAACAAAAAATACAAAAATTTACAAAAACGAAAAATAATACAATGAAGAGAAAATACAAAAGTTTACAAAAAAAAAAAAAAATACAAAACTTTACGAAAAATTATCATGTAAATCTCAATGTTATTGCAAATTTGTTCAACATTGATAATTTAGCACAGAACCAATGGACTTTAGTATGCACATAAGTGCGGCCTCTAAATAGTAGAAAATTGGGGTCCCACTGTACACGCGACAATGCGGTACTCTTTATACGTCGGCACGGATTGTCGGAGAAAGGGGGGTTGGAGGGGGAGGTTCAGGAGGCCAAAGTCACCAACAAATTTGCCTTCGTGCGAGGTGCGAGCACAAATTTCCGTCACGAGTGTCATTAAACGTGGTTTTGTTTTTTCTTTGATGCTTCTGACCGTGGAGCAATCGGTGTTGTAACGAAGTACACAGCTGGTACACGTCGATCGTCAAGGTCATTCTGAGAGCTCCGGTACTACATAGGACCACTAAAATTGTCTGAAAAAAAAAATGATTTTTTTTAGTTGCAAGTATATTGTTAGGGTTTTTTATACGGTCTCCCTCTCTCTCTACTACCCAAACTACCGAATTAAACGTGAATTAGATCCGTTATTTTTAATTATACGTAATATAATAACAACAATAATAATTTTTATTATAATTATTAATGTTATATCAATTATTATTTTTATATTATTATGAATAATAATTCATATTAACACAACAACGTCAAGAATAATAATTGTTATTATAATTATTAATTAATATAATATAATTAATTATTATTTTTATATTATTATTATTTATTATCATTTATTATTATTATAACTATTATTTTTTATATTATTATTATTATGAATAATTAATAATAATAATAATAATTCATAGAAATCTAACAATAATTTTCATTTACAATAATTTCTTGCACATATTCGTCTCTGATCCTTTGTCATATTAAATCCCACTCCTAGCTTCTCCGTGACGACTCCCTTCATTTCCAATGAGGGGTGGGGTAGAATACTCGAACTTCGATTGACCAGAAGGCTCAAAATTTCGAATTTGAATTTACCGAAACTACAAATTTCGTAAATTTTTGGCTTCGTTTGGGTTTGTTTAAAATCAAGGGTTTCAAATCATACTAACGAACCCAAACAAACCCAAACGAATTTCGCAAAACTTTACGAAAGTTTTAGTTTTGGACTATTAAAATTCGGAATTTTGAGCCATCTGGTCAATCGAAGTTCGTGTTTCCTAACCCATCCCTCCAATGACCCGTTTCGGATGGGTTTGCAAGATTCTCCTATCATTCGTTATCACACAATAAATATTCATTAATTATACATTGGATTTCATAATTCAAGTGTAAATAGAATATATCGTATTTTCGTATCCGAAAATATCTCGAATCTTATATTTACGAAGACATACGCGACAACACGTGCGTACACATTGACGAGGGTTAGTACAGTACCGTTAAAGCGGAACCGGAGAGAACGAGTTTAACAAGGCCCCGGAGTGCTCGCGCGCCTCACACACACACACACATGCTTTCTGCAAAACCGAGAGAAAGAGAGAGGCTCTCAGGCTGGGGAATAGCTTTAGCGGTGGGGTGACGGGCGGCGAACTCCGGCGATGGCGGGGGAGGGGGGGGGGGGAAGAAAGACCTACACGTACTCGAAAGCTAATGGAAAGTTTAACGGTGAAAATGTGTGCAGCAAGTGTAATAACTCACACGCGTGAATATCGATCGCGAAAATTCGTTAGACGCAATTTTCAAGAAAATTAAAAAAAAAAGATCCTTCAGATTCGTCCACAACGAACGCGAAACAAAAATTCGGCGACTTCGGAGAAAAACTTTATTGGGAATAATAAGACTAATATTTGATAATAGATGTAAATAGAATAATTATTAATATAATGATTAATATAATGATTATATAATGATTAAAAAGTTGAAGCAATTATTGAAAAAAATAGAATAAAAAAGAAATGATTAAAAATTCGAAAGAATTATCGAAAAAAAATAGAATAAAAAAGAAATGATTAAAAAATCGAAAGAATTATCGAAAAAAAATAGAATAAAAAAGAAATGATTAAAAAATCGAAAGAATTATCGAAAAAAAATAGAATAAAATAGAAATAATGAGTGTACTGTGAAAAGTTAATTTATAAGAATACTAGTTAATTAGGAAAATGTTTTTTTTTTCTGAATCAACCAGTATTTCCGTTATTATTATTATTATCATTATTACTTTAACCTATTTTTTATTTTATCACAATTATTATTTTTATTGTTACACTATTTTCAACCAAATTATATTTAACACAAAATTTAAAAAAAAATACAACAAATTCGCCTTGAATTTTTATACCTATTCTTCGCCTCTCGTAAAAAAGAAAAAAAAAACAGAAAATTTCCACTTTTTCCAAATCCATAAATCTACGAACAGCCAGCTCCTCATTGACCGCAGCTCTATTTTTCGCGGTTTCGTACGACAAGTCATTTTCCTCGACCTCGTAAGAGGTGTTTAAAAAAAAAAATTCTCGTTCGCGGTAAAAGTGAAGGAATAATAAAAATGAAGGTTGATCGGTGCGGCAACGATCAGCGATCGAACCTCGAGTGCCCTAAAACGAAATCGAGTGAAGACATCGGAATAATCGGCATCAACAACGTCCGCGATTCAGGCTCATCCAGCGTTTTTTCCTCGAGGTTTTCGTACGTATTTTCGTTGACGCTCCTCGTGCACAAGAAGCGTGCACGTATCGGGTAGATGAACAGACGGCAGCAGCGCAGGATGAGAGTGTATGGTCCGTTCGCGGTGATAAAGAGAAATGCTGCCTAGAAAGCAGGTCTGTCGCTCGAATCTAGGCCAGAGAGCCCGATGCCCCCTGATGTTGCTGTCTTACCGTAGTGTTACTTTTTCACGCATATATATACGATGGGGCAGAGAGAGAGAGAGAGAGAGAGAAGCGCGCGCACACATACACAGACACACATGGTCCTGAGCATGTACTGTATGCACATTCTCCACAATTTTACTGTTCCTTCTCTCCTGACTCATGTCGGCCTTGCATTTGCGCCGCTTGCTTCTGGTGAGAGCTTCTCTCTCTCTCTCTCTCTCTCTCTCCCTGCTTCTCTCTTTCTCTTCGTTTCTCTCTCTCTCTCTCTACCTCTGCATCGCCATCACCATCACGCGTTTTCTAGGTCTGTTGCAACACGAGAGAGAAATTGATACAATCGTCCACATCCCCCTGACTTCGCTATCTCTCTCTCTCTCTCTCTTTCTTTGAAATTTTAAAAGGTTTGGAAACTCGGTTATTTTTAGTATTGATTTAGAATTCATTTTGTATAATTTTCTAATATTTTTTAGTAATTTTCTAATATTTTTTGTAATTTTCTAATATTTTTTAGTAATTTTCTAATATTTTTTATAATTTTCTAATATTTTTTAGTAATTTTCTAATATTTTTTGTAATTTTCTAATATTTTTCATAATTTTCGAATATTTTGTATTATTTTTCATGACTTTGTATTATTTTGTATTATTATTATATTTGTATTATTTTGTATTATTATTATATTTGTATTATTATTATTACATTATTATATTATTATTATTATTATTATTATATTTTTCCAAATTTTGTATTAGTTTGTGTACTATATTTTTATTTTATTTTTATATATTTGTCTTTATATTGTTATTTTGGTTTTCTCTTTTTGCTCTGCAGTTCTAACTGAGGCATAATAAACTTTATCATCGTCATCATTATCATCTCTCTTTTATTTCATCTTTTACATTATCCTTGTTGTTGTTCTCTCTATCTTCATTTTTATTGCCTCAGGTTTTAGCAGAATCCAAATGGTTTATTTTCATGACTTTGTTAATAGCGTTATTGTGCTGTACCTTTGCACGAAAGTATGACTGGGGCATAATAAACACTATCATGATCGCCATCCTCTCTCTCTCTCTCTCTCTGTCTCGCTCCCTGTATCATTTTTCTTTCCATTCATCATAAGTTATCACTACTCTGAATTTATACATTAAATATTAGCTCGACCCTTTCGTAATTCGGCGTGGTTAATGTGCGACTACCGCAAGTGATTTAATTGTCGGCACAAGAGGGAAATGGTTATTGTAACCAGGAAATTGGGTTGGTTTGTAAATCCTGCTATTTTGTATTTTTGTATTATTCCCTGAAGGCATAAATATATTAATCAATCAATCTTTTTTAAATATTTTTCTCATTCAATTTATAACTTATGTTTATTACTTCGTTATCATTTTTCTCATAATTCTGATAGTCTTATTATTCACTTTTACATTACATTATATTATATTTATATAATACTTTATATAATTTATAATATATTTATTATTATATATTTTTATTATATATATTTATTTTAATTTATATATTTCCATACATTTATTTCTTTTTCCCTTGCACAGAGTGACTGATTTTTATTTTTTCCGGATTCTTTATTTTTTTCTTAATATTAAATTTTGCAAGAAATACGAGTAATGAAGTAAAAAGACATCCATGATCCTCTTGCACTGAAATAAACCTATCTATCTCTCTCTTCCCCCTCCCTCTCCTCTCCCTTCCGCTTCCTTTACCTCTGGCTGCCTGCTCCCCTCTCTTTCTCTCTCGTTCTTTTCCACCGTATTAGTTGTCGATCTCCCGTCCCGTCGTTTCTCATTACCGCTCCACAAGCGAGCTTCCCTTCTCTCCCCTCTTTCTTACGATTTTTCTTCATTGATTTTCGTCTCGGTGAGAAGGCTGGTACGACGGCGAGAGGGGAATAGAAGAAGGAAGAGGAGAAGGCTGTTCGCGTCGTTGATGGGAAATTCGAGTATGGCGCTCGGGTGAGATCGCTAAGAGAAAATTTCGATAGAACGCGCAACTTTTTTTTTTTCCCCGTTCGTTGAAAAGTAGTGGAGAGAGCATGGAGGTGATGGCGCAAAGGTTATTCCGGATACTACCGGCTATCGAGTATACTACGACTGTGTAGGAAATGCCCCGGGTTTCCAAAGAGCTTCTGTTTGCCCAGAACGTAAATCAGGCTTTAAAATACTATTCGAATATCAATTATGAAATTATAGATTTTTTATGGACTTCAATTTCTTATCTTTGTGACGCAAATAAATTTCTTTTCTCATTTTTTTATTTACTCAGATCAATTATTTGGCGAACTATCTTTTTTTTCGATTCGGATTCTAGATTATCACAGTAAAGATTTGTGTAATCATTGAATTATTTTATTTACGATTTTAGTATAAAAAAATAGAAAAATAAAAAAAATCTTTTTTTTTTTAATTTTTTGTATCCTTTTCGTAGAATAAACGAAGACCGTTTAAATTCAAAATCTTTTTGGCTGTGACTCGAAACATCCAAGTTTGAAGAAGAAATGTGTAAAAAAATACATATTTCTTTTTACATAGAAATTTGATATCCTGAATAAAACCAAGGGTCACAGGCTTCACTCTGGTCCAATCCGATACTGAATCATCGTGGCGATCAGGAATCCTGGTGTTGCCACGATTTCGTACCGAATACTCAGAGCGTTCGTTTTCTATCCATGGCGCCATTAGGGATTATCTTTGTACCGATGCTCTTAATTTAAGCATTGCGGTTTTTGGTAATCTCATATCTGAAAGTTTAACATCGAATCGTACACATTGACTTGACGTCTAGATATATAAACCCCTTAAACCTATTTTTGAAAATGTATCTTCGAATATCCCTAATCTGTTGCTTTACGTTGCATCAATCGCCACGTTTAATCGATTTATTTATTATTTCGTCGATTTATCGAGCAAAGTCAAACGAAATTGTTTCAATAGTCGAAAAGTGTTGCGTTTCGTAATATTCATCTATATGTATAAAACCCTTCCGTTACTGAGTGACTGACAGACAACGCACAGCCGAAACTACTAGCAGTAGAGAGCTGAAATTTGGCATGTGTGTTTGTTAGGAGGAGTAGGCTACCACTAAGAGAGGATTTTTAGGAAATCCCTCCCCAAGGGGGAGAAAAGGGGGATAAATTGTTTTTTTTTTTAATTTCTGAACGGATTCACTTAAAACTTTGTATGTAGGTTTCACCAGTGAAGCAAGAGAGCACTAAGACAGAATTTTTGGAAATATCCCCC
This sequence comes from Ophioninae sp. B BG-2022a, assembly GCA_030522765.1. Lineage (NCBI taxonomy): Eukaryota > Metazoa > Arthropoda > Insecta > Hymenoptera > Ichneumonidae > Ophioninae sp. B BG-2022a. Next base: position 3,389 of record JAPYZJ010001511.1, on the reverse strand, counting down.
CTAGCGGTCAAAAATCAATTTGCCCCCCGTAGATTGAAATTTTTTATTTCTTTATAGATTCACTTTAAACTTTGTACGTAGGTTCCACCAGTGAAGCAAATGAGCATTAAAAGAGGGTTTTTGGAAATATCCCCCCTAGGGGGAGAAAAATCTAATATTACAAAGACAGACAATTTGTTTTTTTTTTTAGATGTTTGTTCACACACGTAATCGATGGACCATGGAAAAGACGATAACTAAGTGAAAAACCCAAGTCGCGGGCAAAAGCTAGTTTTCTATAGGGTAATCTGGTCTAGGAGTACCCACTTAAGATTCAAAATATTCTCAAAAAATAAATATGAAATCTAGGAAATCAAATAAGCATTTATTACGTTTACAATTTAAACATCTTTCATAAAGTAACATGAAAAAAAAAACAAAACTAAAAAATATCACTCAAAATAACAAAAATAATCAAAAACTAGGAATTGCGTACTCTTACAAGTACTATTGGATAAGAGTATGCGAGTATGAGCGAAATTCAACGCCATCTCTTGGCATTGACCGGAATTACACTCGGTGCAATGAGGTTGAAGTTCGCAACGTTACAGAAGAAATGGGTAAAAAATACAACGAAAATAATTATTTTTCAATTTCCTCATTATCTTTCACTCCAAACGTAATTAAAATATCTCAATAATTATACAAATCTTTATTGTGATAACCGAGAATTCAACTCTGAAAAAAAATATCTCCCCAAATAATAGATTTAAGGAAATAAAAGGAATGAGAAAAGAATTTTCGTTGCGTCGCAACGATGCGAACTTCAAGTACATTCGGTGCATGTGTCAGGCATCGTCTTCAAAAACTTCACAGTTTTATTTTTTTCATTTTGACCAAACAATCGCATTCTTGTCTGTAAAAATACTTTCAAAATAGTAAAAATATTTAAGATTTTCCGCAAAAGTCTTTAAACTTACATAATTTCTGGGTTTTCTGCCGGATTTGATTATTTTTTTGGCCAGCATCTCTAATTGCAAGTTATATCAAAATACGACTGAAGTTAGGCGTGCACCGTCAAAAACTTCGCAGCTTTTGGTGATGCGTACTCTTTTCTCGGATTCAATTGAGACGATTTACGTATACACGATTTGTATGCCCGAGGTCGATACGAGTCTTAGTGCACTATTCAATAAATCTATATATCTCCCACTTTTTCTCCCCCCTCCTCCCTCTCGCCCCTCTCTTGCTTGTAGGCTCGGTGTCCTGAACTTGACAGGACTAGAGCGATCGAGAGCGACCTAGAAAGGTTCCTTCTCAGCGAACAAGAAATAAGGTGCAAGAGGGAGTCGGAAAGTGCAAGAGGCCGAATGGAGGCGTAAGGCCGGAGGGGGGGGGGGGGCGTTTGAAAGAGGGAGGAGAGGATACGAATAACATTTTCCCGTTCACCCACGTATATATAATGTACGCCGATAATAATGATAATGCCTTGGTCGTTCTGTACGACACTCACGAGGCTCACACACGCGCATTCCCTTACACATTCTAAAAACGCCCTCGCGTAAACGTTCTATCAGAATCGGAAGAAAAACGAGCGAAAGAACGAAAAAAAAAAAACGAGGGACCGATAAAGAGCGCAGCAAAACAAAAAAGGAAAAGCTCGATCAAAAACGAGAAAAAAATAAAAGGGAAATTGATTCATCGAGCGTTGAATTTATAATGACCTCATGGAACCGTGAGGCGACGCGATACACGAAGAAAAAAAGTAGTAAAAGATAGCAAAGTTAATGTATCGCGGTGACGATGGAAATAATGATAGCAATGACGCGCGTAACTGTAATGACTGCGATGATAATAGTATTGCTAATTATAAGTAGACGTGATAACAATATTTTTGATGATATATGTGTGATAATAATAATAATATTGATAGTATAAACTTTGATATATGTATGTTAAAGTATAAATATTTTATTCTTTGAAATAGAAATATTGAACAACACAGATATATGCAGGGTGTTCCATTTAAGAATGTCATCCTTGAAATGGGAGGTTGGGGGTGAAATTTTGAGGCGATTGATATAAGCATGTACGGTTCCCGGATCAAACCCTGAATTGTTATTAATTTTTAAAGGCAGCCAATCAGGCACGCCCCTTCGGCGGGCTTAGACGAGAAATAATTATTTTATTTAGACGTTTAGTGTCATATCGTAGGTCTGTGTCGATGTATTTTTATACCTTGAAGACAAATTCACAATTTGGTTCGCATTGAACTCTCCATTTCTAGGGAAAAATGTCGAAACCTAGTCTAATATTCTAGACAGACCTAAAACCTGTCTAATATTCTAGACAGGTTTTTCGCATTTTCCCAGTCTAATTTTGTACTTTCGGTAAAAACTCGGGCATATTCGTAATCAGCGGAAAATTTTCGATTAAATAAACCCTTTTAAGAGTTTAAAAACGAAAAAATATATTTTTCGACTTTCCCGGCCACTTTTCCGAAATCTCAAAAATCACGAAATTTCAAAGGGTCGTACGGTGAGCTTTTTATTAGCTATGAAGATTCATTCCGTGGGTTTGGAAAAGTTTTTTGCCTGACTTAAATAATCGCGTTGGATTCGTATCGATATCTCGTATAGTTTTCCCGGAAAGTCCATTTGAAGAACGGCAAAAAAAGAGGCAAAGGGGTATGTATGGAAAAATTGGCAAAAATCCATGGTCCAACTTTAAAATTCTGCCAAAAATCGAAAAAGTATCGGATTTTAATTATTAAAAAAGCATTTTGAAGAGAAAATCATAACGAAGAGATTGAGCACAGAGTGGAGTGCCAAATCCTAAAGAAAAAAAAGTTATCGATGATTCAGTGAAAACACTTTCTTTGCCCTAAAATCCAAAAAAAAAATCGGATTTTTAATATTTTTATAATTGGTCCATTTCGATGTAATTTGATCCCCTGATCACGAATCTACCATTCATTTCGCCTAAAACCCAAAATTTTCATGAAAATCGTGAAAACCCTGTTTTTAGAAGTTTTTTACGATTTTTTCATGAAAATTTTGGGTTTTGGGGAAAGTTAATGGTAGATTCGTATTTAGGGGATCAAATTACATCAAAATAGACCATTTAAAAAAATATAAAAATTTCAAATTTTTTTTGGATTTTAGGGCAAAAAAAGTTTTTTCACTCAACTATCGATAACTTTTTTTTGTTTACGATTTGGCACTCCACTCTGTGCTCAATCTCTTCGTTATGATTTTCTCTTCAAAATGCTTTTTTAATCATCAAAATCCGATGATTTTTCGATTTTTTATAGAATTTCAAAGTTGGACCATCGATTTTTGCCAATTTTTCCATACATACCCCTTTGCCTCTTTTTTTGCCATTTTTCAAATGAACTTTCCGGGAAAACT
>JAPYZJ010001510.1:0-42703 GCA_030522765.1 Ophioninae sp. B BG-2022a | reverse complement strand
CCATCGATTTTTGCCAATTTTTCCATACATACCCCTTTGCCTCTTTTTTTGCGATTTTTCAAGTGGACTTTCCGGGAAAACTATAAGAGATATCGATATAAATCCAACGCGATTATTTAAGTCAGGCAAAAACCTTTTCCAAACACCCCAAATAAATCTCTATCGCATAGAAAAAGCCAACTCTACGACCTTTTGAAATATCGTGATTTCTGAGATTCTGGAAAAGTGGGCCAGGGAAGACGAAATTTTTTTTCTCCGTTTTTAGACTTTTAAAAGGCTCTATTTAATCGGAAATTTTCCGCTGATTACGAATATGCCCGAGTTTTTGCCGAAAGTACAAAATTATACTGGGAAAATGCAAAAAAACGTTTCAACATTATTTTTTGGATATTTTTTCCTAGAAATGGAGAGTTGAAAGCGAATTAAATTGTGAGAATGAGTGGCCCTGATGGGAGGAAAAAATTATTGCGGATTCGCAGTTGATGCTGGAAAATTCATTTTCCCACGCGAATGTAAATTCGTACCCTGATAGTCGCGGGAGACACGAAAAAAACGTAAATAAATAACGTAACTACTTTAATAATGAAATTGTGGAATGAATCATCAACCGTTTTGAAAACTCACTATTTCGCAAATTTTTCACGTAAAATAAAAATTAAACGAGAAATGCCCGTGTGAATGAATTTTTTCAATAACGATTTTTCGATTTTTCGGAAAATTAAGACTTTCCAAAAATATTTATCCAGAATAACGTTCCATTTCAAATAATCTTGTTTTTTCTTGGCCAATGTGAAAAAAATACAAAAATTTCGTCGTTTATCGGAAAAACCCATTATTCGATCGATTTTCGTAAATAGGTACGATCGAATCAAATTATTAGATATTAGAACCGTCGACTCATAGATTTCGTCACGATCGTCGAAAATTCCTCTTTTTTTTCCGACGCGTTATCTTTTGATAAATTTGTTTGTTAGAATTCGAGAGATCGGTGGTAAGCAAAATAAAGATCGTACGATTATTCAAGCGGAAGTGAGTCAGCGAAAGGGCGATACGAGCGAAGTTACTCGAAAATGTGCGAAATCAGTAAACTTGAAAACGTTCAAAATACGCGAAGATTTTTCCTCATTCGTTATTAATAGTGCAGCAAAAAAAAAAAATTTGATTTACCGGAAATAACGCTTTTCGAATCGTCATTTTTTCACTAGGAAAAAAAATACAAAAAAATAGGAAGGAAACGACAAAATTAATTTTTATGTGCATTAATTCAGTTCAAATCTCAAACGTCAGTTTTTTAGATCTCAATTCAGCTTTTCATCCTGCAGCATTTCTACAAATCCAAATTAAAAAAAAAACGTATTTTCTTGATTTTTCCACTTTTCCATAAAAAATTTTGTTTTACCGATTTAAGGTCCGATTTCGTCAGAGCCCCATTGATCTTTTTCTGCTTGTCTATTTTTGAAGCAATTACTTAGGGTCCGAGGGCTGGGCATGTAAACATCAGGCGCTCTATTCATATATATACAGGGTGACCGAAAAATCGACCTATAACTTCAAAGGGGTTAATAGTAGAGGTAATTTGCAACAAAAAATGTCCCATCAACTGGGGGTCGAAAATTGATAGTTATTGAGATATCGATGTTTTTATGTTTTCCGAAGAATTTTCTTTCTGTCTAAAATAAAAAATTATGAAAAAAATACGCTGTTATAAACATCGATTTGATACTTTTCTGAGAGACCAAGAGCGATTATTTAAAAACAACATTTTGCAGCCAAATTTTACATAATCTGAAAATTAAAAAGCCAATTTTTGACCCCCAGTTGATAGGACATTTTTTGTTGCAAATGACCTCTACTATAACCCCTTTGAAGGAATAGGTCGACTTTTCGGTCACCCTGTATATTCACTTCGAGGGGAATCTCTTCGAAAGAGACGAAATAGATATTGATGAATAAATATATATTTTTCGAAAAAATATAAGTCACTTTATTTTTTGAACAAAACTCCGAAAAATTATTTGATAAATGTAACGAGCATCGTAAAAAGTGTTTAATTTAGTGAAAGATAAAAGTGACAAATTTAGTCGGCAGCTCGGTGGCGTCAGACTCATTTTATATTTTGTGAATAACTAGGAGAACAGTCAATCAAGCAGGGAAAAAATGGCCTTGGTAAATTAGCGGATTCGCGTAAATTGTTGATTATTTTTTTTTTGTCTAGGTGACTCCATCGAGTTGGATATTTTACGTAAGCTCGAAGTCTAAAAAAAAATAAAATGCAGTTTTCATTGTCGCATTAGAATGATAATTGGTTTTTCAATTTTTTTTTTTCATTTCTTCGTATTATTCATCGTTTAAAATCGTATACTGCTAATTTGTGCTATAAACTTGTTTATTAAAAAATAAGTAAAATTTGTGGTTAAAAACAATTTTTATAAACGCGTGGCGATTGAAATTTTCACGATTTTGCGAATTTTGAAAATTTCAACAAAATCTTTATCGGAAATTGGATTCAATTCTTTTTATGCACCGTTTTTTCTTAGGCAACAGGAAATCAAGCAGAGAAGATAGATTGCCTCGTGAAAAGCCAATTCTTCAACTCCGTCATTATTTCTTCGCGTCTTTTTTTTTTTTTTTTGTAGCTTTTTTCCGGTTTCAGCTCGAACTCGGCTCAGTGGATATTTTCAATTAGGAAGTTTCTAAACACGCTCCACGACCACGTAAATTCATTTTTAGCCATTTGACCCTTCGACCTTCAGGTTGTTGTTTTAAATAATTTTTTATGTATTTTTTTCCGAGACCGCTCGGTTTCCACTTCCGCGTTCAGGCTTACGAAATAATTCGAAAATCGTCGAAAAACTGTTAGCTAAAAAAGATTTTATGACGATATCCCAAAAAAAAAACAGAAAAATAGATTTTATTGCTGTTACAAAAAAAAAAGAAAGTTGCTATTACGAAACATCTCAGCCTTCAGTTTTTCGAACGAAAATTCGTATCGTCGTTCCTTTCGAAGATTTGTCCATCGACTGTGTAAATGAATATCAATCGCCAGATATAAAATGGAAAGGAAAAAACGTCTTGTATAATACGACAATCTTTTTTTAAACGTTTTTTATTTCGTTGGTGATTAACGTTTCCGTGAGAAATAAATTCGAAAAAAAATAAACTTCAGAAGAATTTTCGTTTCTTCGTAGAGAAAACCCGAAATAAAGCGGATCGCTTTACGAGTCAATTTCTTCACATTCCGTTCGTGTCACGTGATCAAGAAAATCGGAAAGAATAAATAAAAGTGAAAGCAATATCGTCTGTGTTTACCGTTCGACGAGTCACGTGATGCTGTGATGCTGTAACGCGAAGCGCATGCGTCGAAAACGCATGCTCCGGATTTCGCGTCTCTTCGATATATATTTTCGATTCATCAGAATACAGCATTAATCTTCGACGATTCCAGCCGAAGACCTCGTCCTACACGCGCACCACGCGTTCATTCAATTTCGTATGCGAGTCATATTTACGCCAGTTAAATTTAGTATACGCTATTTTATTGGCTCGACGCCAGTTTCAGCGAGTATTTCAGGTATACCAGTCTCTCGATCGCGCGCGGACAATGTATTCTTGTTTACTGACATCGTTCGACTGTGGGCGGACACTGGCGCCATCTGGCAGGAGAATTTCCAAGCGGAATCGTAGTTCCACGATTATCGACGATTCTGGACCGAAATCTTTGATGTATTCGGTTGAAAAAAGAATTTTCTACGTGACACTTTTATCGAATATCATAATTATGTAGGCGCTTGATACTTCATTGTATTATTCAATGTATGTTTAATCGTTGATTAAAAAATAAAATTTGTACCTTAATTATTAAGGAGATGTTGAAGATGTATCACGTGACACACGAGTGCGAGAGAGATAGACGAAATTTTTCAATCGCCATTTCTCAAGGACGAAACATTTTTATCGTAAAATTCAAGCATCTATTTCTGTCTCTGTGAATTCTACGAAGACTGATGCTCGATTTTTCGCTGTAAACTTAATTGGGACTGAGAAAACGGATTTCGAAAATTTGTGAGGTTATGTCGATGTTCGTCATTCCCTTAACTGAACTTTATTTTGTGTTCACAGGTATCACGGGACTCTTTTACCTCGTTTTTTTCAGCGGCCTGGCGGTTTTTTGCGCTTTGTGCTACCAAGGGCTCATGGCTTCGCTGAGTTTAGAGAAGCCCAGATGGACGTTAGACAGTAGTTTAATAGGAACAAATCCGGGTAAGTGTAATCACGAAATCATGCTCACGAGTAGCATAAATCAAGTAATCTCATATCCCGGACGTTCAATTGATGAATCCTTGGAAAAACAAATAGATCGTACGCCCGTTATATTTGGTCGAATCTAGTGGGATTGTCTTTTCGTTGGACCCCGTTGTAAAGGGCGAAACGTACGATCAAGCACAAATCTCGTTTCGGCCACTTCAATGGCACGCTCTTGGTTGTACGGTTAAATGATCGTTGACACTCGACTCTTTCGAAGAACTTAGTCACGAGACTCAAGCGCTAACGCGATTAACTACGCTCCAGGCCTCGCGCGTCTAAGATTAATTGAGACTTTCTTCGGCGCCGGAAGTTCGAGGCTCTTTAATAATCTTGACTTCCCGAACCGGAAGTCGAGCCGATTTCGTTTCGAAAGTAATGTATGCTGAACCGGAAGTCGAAACGATTTCAAAGTGGAAGTCTATTAGATGATGAACCGGAAGTCGAAGCGAATATTGAACGCTATCGAACCGGAAATGAGAAATTGATTCTTAATCGAATATCGAGCACAAGATTCAACGGTTATAAAACCGGAAAACGAATGAAAATTAATCCGGTGTGTTACAAACATCAACATTCATTGTTACATTTGGATTTAGCCACCCTGCCCAATACATGTTTCAAAACAGACATCAGAACTCGTGAAGATCTAGAAACTCCAACTTTTTTTATAAAGTGAGGTTATGTCGTTCGGTGAAGCCGATTTTCTTAGTTCCCTCGAAAACCGCATAGTTCGCTGGCGTCCCGTAAACGTTACAACGTCACCTAACCTTATCAGTCTGCTTCATGAATACATAACGAAATTTCAACCGACAGGTTTGGGTTTTCGACCTTCACCTCGAACCGCTGAAGAGAGATCGCTGATATGGTACGATGCGTCGAATGCAACGCAAGTCCAAGATTGGATCTCCAATATCGATGAATTCTTAGACCGTGAGTATGCCGTATATTGTACATCGTTTGTCAAACGTCAAATTGTAATGATAAGATACACTCATGCCTGCGTGAGCTCAGTATACGAATTTAAACGAAAAAATTACGTAAAACTGCAAAATCACGTTTTACGACAATTAAGATTTCTGTTACTGTCTGGACATACGTTATTGTCAAGTAAATTGAAAATACGACGGAAAACAACAGTTTTCATTACTGGGCTTACGCAACGACAAGAGCTAAGAAATATCTTTTCTAGCAAATAAAATCTTTTCTTTTCTCGATATTAGCTTACTTGAATTCTTCAAAATTACCAAATGGCGGAAGAAACCAAAAGATATGCAGCTATGGCAACCAGATACAAGACGGCAAGGTTTGCGCCGTTGATATCGATAATTGGGGGCCTTGTTCCTCCGCTATGGGTTATGGATTCAATAATTCCTCACCTTGTGTTTTCATCAAGCTAAATAGGGTACGATGTTGTATTCTTCTTTGTATTGCTCTATCAATAATCGAACAATTGTAAACGACAAATACGCATAATCGTTTGTTTGGGTTTACGTGATTCTTTTTTTTTTTTAGATATACGGATGGGTTCCGGATTTTTATAACGACCCGGACAATCTTCCCAGCGAAATGCCAAAATCTCTGACGGATAAAATCAAAATTTTCAACAGCACATGGGTCAGTCATTTAACAATCAATTTTGAATGATATCACATCCGGAGTGTTATCAACATCAGATAATAAGAAAAGAAATTTCTTCTAAAAAAATCGTATTACCAGTAAGATAAAAATTGAAAACTTAATAATTAAAGTATTATATGTTTTTTTCCAGCTCAATACGATTTGGGTCTCCTGCGAAGGGGTTTCTCCGTTCGATCGTGAAAATATCGGCGAGATTGAATATTTTCCACAAAGCCATGGTTTTCCTGGATATTACTATCCTTATGAAAACATTCCAGGTTATTTGAGCCCTCTTGTTGCTGTGCATTTTCGACGACCAAAAAGTACGTACCCCAATCTCCCTACAACAAAAAATATACCAAGGTTTTATCGAAGATTTTTCACAGTTCGGAATTTCTATCATCCATTTGTGGAATTTGTGGGTACATTTTGAATTGAATCGAAGAGAAGCTTTATCCGGTGTTATTATTCAGACAATTTACCTAATTTTAATTCGCCATATATTCTTATAGTCAATAATAACTTTTGGCGCTACAAAAATATTTCCCCTCAATAACACATCGATCTCTACACACCCACACTAATTAATTCCAAATTGAGTGTTTGAAGGTTAATGAAAATATTTACTTTTTCGTTTTTTCACAGGGCACGTAATAATTGCTGTGGAGTGTCGAGCCTGGGCGAAAAACGTCGTCTATGATGCGACGACAAAGCTGGGACTGGTACATTTCGAATTGCTGATCGACCACAACACAAAAGTCAAAGAAATCACTCGTTCATAAACGGAAAATCGTACTCTTAATCACACGTTTGTTCCTTCATCGTTTCGTGTGAAGATTCCATTGAAAACCGATCGCGATTTTCAGCTACAATAGAATGGTGAATGGCTCGTTGTCGTTTTCATATTTTCAATCGCGGATCGCGATGCAAATAGCATTCGTAAAGTGAATTCATTCTGTATACACTTAGGCAGCCAAAATAGAATCCACGTGGCCAATGCATCGACATTTGCCATTCGTCAACAGTGTTTCAAACGTAATTTTAAACTATCGATGTTTAGTGTAGTTTTCACCGTAGAATAGTACGAACAAAAATCCCTTTATAATTAATTATACGTGTACAGATTAATTTAGTGGTTGGATGCGTTCATCTTTCAAATGAATTTACAAACGGATCATTATTGCACATAAAAGAGCATTTTATCAGAACACACTCAAACCATAAATAGTATTCCCTTAAATAACAATCTTGCAACATCGCGACATTGAATTTCTGTGATTTCAAGTTTGAAAGATAGAGAAATATCGGGCCGATTACTTATGTAAAACTCAACTAGTATAATAAATATACGTATGGGTTTCCGTGCAATGATAATGTTATCTACGATTTAAATTTACATAGAACAATTAAGTAACAACCGCGAAAAAGTTTAATCGTTGTAGTTATGTTTTAATTCGCTAAATTCGTTCACGTCTCCAACTTTTGGTAAAACCTTATTTTTTCGCTGATCATATTTCGGAAACATAGATCAATCGTGTTTTCGTTACCTCATCGAAATAATAGCCCACCGTTATTTTTATTGTTTAAATTATATGGCCGCTTTTACTGATAATATTCAAAGGATGGTGCTGGTGTCGTATTCGATACAGTTGTTATAGACTAATGTACAAATTTTTATCAATCTGATTCCAAATACTTCGAGATAGAAATGGCAATTCTTGAATTTGTTGACCTTCAAGGCAAATCCACTGAAGATTAACCATTGCGTATGAAGCGGAATGAAAGATACGACCAAATTAGTTTTTATCCACAAAATTGTAAAAACGAATCGTATCAATTCTTTTTCCTCGTTTAAGCCATGAATTGTACGAGCGATGTAAGTGTTACATACACAAAAAAATGTAATTAATAAATTATGCACAAACGCGGACAATTGTTAATTTGCGCATAAATTGTTCGACCGATTCGGGCCGATTTTCTCAATCACCGTTCCGACAATGTTATCGCTTAGTTTTTACTTGCCCGTTCAGAAATTCGTTTCGTATTCGTTGGAAAATGTTTTTTTTTTAATCTCAGATGCAAGTCTGATAGCAAATCGACGATTGAACGTACGAAAAAAAGTACTTACGAATTATATCAGCCGAGAATGAAATTTGGGACGCCGCATGTTTCTCTGGCAGATATGACGTAATTTCGTGCCGTATAAAAACGGCAAGTAGCTCGTAAATATAGATATGTGATTGTACGTGTAATTAATAATACAACGTTTTTGAATGTCTTCTGCAAATTGTGGACGGAACAGTCTGCCAATAACAGCAACGTAAATATCTAATGTTATCAATGTTTCAAAACGAATTCGGATCGACAAAATGAGAATTGAAAATATATACGTATATAAAAATCAGAGTTGACGAATTATTTCCCGAATTCGTGCATTTTGGAGATAAATCGAAAAAATGCATCTAAATTGATCTCAGAGAAATGCTATTCGTGAATAAATGGACCACCTTTGTAACAATTATTTTTGTCAATCATGTAAATCGTTACCTTTGATGATAATTCAATACATATCCTTGTAATTGCCAATATTGGAGAAAGTAGAAGTATTGAATCATTCAAAAGTATAGATTTTCATATTATAAAATGAATCAAAGTACAAACTTTTGTACTTTGTTGGATCACAATCGAGGATAACAAAAGAGTAATAACGAAAATACTTCTCTCTTTTCTTTATTGTTTTATAAGACGATTCGGTATCAGAGAAAAGCACAATATCGAGGCATCGTATAAACGTTGAGAAATAAAAAATAAAATTTCAACGCTATTCGTAAATAGGAGTAATTAGCGTAATGCTGGTTCATTTTGTATAATCTGTATGTATTTCAAAAGTTCGAAATTTTGTTGGCCATACATTCAATTTTTAAAATTTATATATAATAATCTAGATTTAGAAAAAATATACTGAGATTCGGTCGGACATTACAAGGCAATACGAAGGTATTACAATTTCTCTTTTAGAATATTTAATTTCGTCGAACACAAATTTCAAACTGTCGATTGACACGATAAAACACGTCTGTAAATTCCTATTTAAGACTTAGCAGTAAATGTACATATATTGGAGTTGCTGACGAAGCGAAAGAGAAAAATGCTCTTCCGTTTCGATAAGATGTTTTACGCACGTTTGCGAACAATTTTGGCTGTGCCCGTCAAGCAATCTTTTGATCGACAAATGTCAGCGCGGTCGGTGGCGTTAGGCCGCTTCGATATAATAAGGCACTTTATAAAACTCGATTGGACCGCGATGTAATCTTCATCGAATTGCTTCAGAATAATCGAGTCGCGGAAGAATTCGATTTTTTTTTCTCGCTACGTAATATCTATTTTTCGACGTGTGGCAGGTCCATCGCCGAACGGGATTTTCTTCCGTGACACTTGTACTCGCCTATTGAGTGATAGTAATATTAAAACTAAACAAACAAAAAATAATAATCCATCAAGAAGCGATGGACTAAGTCTCGATCGCGTTACGAACTTAGATTCGTTTTATTTACAACAAATCGCACGTGGGATCTTGGTTCGAAAGTGCATTAAAATAAAAATGAAGCAGCGCCGCGCGTCGTCTATGATAAAACGTGAAAAAGAGCGAAAGCTTTTGCTTTTCGCTGGTGCAATTCTTTCTTTTTTGTTTTTTTTTTTTTTTTTTTTTCGTTTGTCATTGAAATAATCCGCGGAGAGTCTCGAGCGAGACGCAACGAAATAATTCTTCTGGATTAACAAACTTGACGCGCTTTTTTGAGATTCGTGATAATATCTCGATGATTTCCTTGCAAGTGTCGGAAGGAAGCATCGTCTTCAATTGTCGTTTTGTTTTTGGTATTCCCGATGAATCCTAATCGATGAGCAGCTCGAAGTGTACCGAACCCAACCTGTCGTTACGGCCGTGCTTGATGTTTTTCGCCCAAGCTTTGCACTCGACGTTTATTACAACACCGGCTGCAAATATTGAATTTTCGGATTAAAACAGATTTCAATTAATGGTGATTATTTTGGTTAAATTTATTTCGATGCGAGGGCAATTCTGAGAGTTAATTGGGTAACAAGTTTCAATTATGAATATGTGGGAATCTGTATTTATTGTTTTTGGATTTGAAATTATTTTCTAAACGATCAACTTACGTAATTCGAATTAGCAATTGCATTAAATTATCTAAAATATATATATATATATATATATGTATATTCTTTCGTTGAAAAGACGCGAATAATCCGATCTATCAAAATCAATGTCTGATTGATGCATCAAGAGTGTCTTATGGATTTATATGGATTTAACTCACTCTGCGGTCTCCCGAAATTGACGGCAACGAGGGGACTCAAATACCCGACAGAATTCTCATATGGATAATAATAGCCTGGAAAACCTCGACGAGGGATATATCGAATCGGTCCAATGTTTTCCACGTCTGCTGGGTTTTCCCCTTCGCAAGATACCCAAATGGTATTTAGTGCTTTCGGATCGTCAGCTTTGAGAGACGCTATGTGCGTTTTGAGATCTCGTGGCATTTTTTCAGGCAGGTCAACGGTGTCGTTGTAAAATTCTGGTCTCCAGCCATAAATCTGTAACGATACGATCGATACGATTGTTGCATGAAATGGCTGTGATTAATCGAAGATATGAAGATTTCGTTAATTCTCATGGATTTACTTACCCTGTTCAATTTAAGGAAGATGCAAGGACCAGATTTGTGATAATTGTAGGAATTGCTCTCGGTGCACGGATCCCAATCGTCCACCGATTGAGAGCATACCTGCCCAGGAGCCGGTGGTTGCGAGTAATCGCAGGTTTTTATGTTAGCGCCGCGTCCCGGAAACAACCCTAAGTTTCTGTATCCTGAAAATGAAGAGTACGTGATAAGAAAAGACGAAGAGAAAAAAAATAGGAGTTTCTCATACTAGAGCTGACACTTGTGGATGAGCGGTCGGGGTGAGACTTTCGCGGTCAGCAAACTTGGACGCAACCCCGATTCGAGTCAGTGGGTCAAAATCGTCGAGAGCTTTCGCCACCTATCGCTCAACAAGATTGTCGCTCGTTTCCGAAGCTTCTCAACGGACCTTGAGTGTTAGTACTGATACGTATATATACAGGGTGACCAGAAAATCGATCTATTACTTCAAAGGGGTTTATAGTAGAGGTAATTTGGAACAAAAAATGTCCCATCAACTAGGGGTCGAAAATTGACGGTTATTGAGATATTGATGCTTTTATGTTTTCTGAAGAATTTCCTTTAAATCGTAACGTTAACCTAACTTTTGATTTTCCATCGTTTCCATCAGGGCTTCCACACGTTATTACGATCTACTTTTTTCATTGATTCAAGAAATTTGATAAAACTTTTTCAATAATCGTAAATTTTTTTCATTTTCTAAAACGATTCATCCGTCGTATTTAAGCTACTCGATAATTCAGCAGAAGAGTCATTCTCGTTCACAAAAGTTGAGTTACCCTTGAGGAATTCCGTTAGGGATTCGACCCAGGGTTTGAAGTTGTTTCGGTCGCTTGCCTTGAACCAGATCAGCGTGCTCTCGACATTATCGGGCGGTGGCGTTGGTCGAAATCCTAAGCCTAGAAAAAAAATTTAATTAAAAGAAACGCATTGAAAAAGACAACGAATTTTTTTTTAAACTTTAATTCAAAATAAATCGAATCGACGATTGTTAAAAATAGAAATACACCAGTTGGAAACAGAAAAGTTAAATGTTATTTTATAGGACTCTTAAATCATGACTTAGCAATAATAATAATAATAATAATAATAATAATAATAATAATAATAATAATAATAATAATAATTTCAATGTTCAAAAAATTGATTTCCCAGTTAATGCTTTTTAGTAAATTTCGCAGCGAATTTTCACTCGCCGAAAATTCGAAACTTAAAAAATTCAAAATCGGTTATTGAAGGATCGCGCGAGTGGCGATGTCGAAAAATCGGCTCGAACGATCACAAATGGGAATGACGAGCGGGAAGTGCGAACAAGGACGTTGAAATTGAATGAATCATAGAAAATTAGGGAAGGTCAACGCGAACGCGTCTCATTTACATAATCAGTAAATTATTTCGATTTCGCGCGCGAGTGTTATTTAAGCGTTATTTAAGCGTTATTTAACGACGGTTATCGGGCGAGGGTGCGTGTAAACGGTGATTACGCGATTTTGTATCATCGTTGAAGATTCTTACCGGGATTCGTGCCTATGATTGAACGCTCGAGTTGCCATCTCGGTATCGTTTTGTCCAGAGTTTGCCAAAATCCAACGTAGCATATCGCAACGAGAGCCGCGAGGACACCATAAAATACGAGATAGAAGAGACCAATTTTTCCTGAAAAAAAAAAAACCATTTTCGATTTAAAAAAAAATCAAACGATTTTATCGGTCGATAAAATTAGTTAATGGAATTTCGTAACAATAATTTATCGTTTCATTTATTTCGTTATTTTATTTATTGACTAATTTTTATTTGGCGATTTTAAATGTATATAATTTTTTATATTTTTTTTCGCGCTTCGTCAAATGTTTTTATTTAATGGAAAATAATGAAAAAAAAAAGTGTCGAAATATTTTCATTTTTTAAGCAATAATTCCGTTTAATCCATTAAATTTTATTTATTTTTTCTAATTTTAAAAATTCCATTTAATTATTTTTTTATTTTTTTTTTTTTTTTTTTTTTTTTGACGAATCGTCGACGATTTGAAATCCAATCGCTGACGATTCTGGCCCGCGTAGATAAATCAAATTTAATAGGAGATGGGGAGATATAAAATGCAAGGCTTTTTTTTGACGCGTGATCGGGCTTTCCGCGATAGCGCATGGGGTTAATTATGTTAGTTCACGTGGTTCAATTTATAAGAGGATCAAAATGCTTTGTCAAGTGGAGCAATCCAATTACGCGCTGATTCGATGTGCTCTCGACCCACCGCCTCCCAGCAAGGACATTACATACGTCTATACGTGCGTGTACATACAGGGTGTATCTCGACTATTAGGGTTCCATTCATGAACCCACGGGGAGTCTCCGAGAAAAACGCTTTTTTACAAAATTTCGTGCGACAAAAATTGGCCCTGATCTAAACGAAAGCACTTCAAGGATAATTTGCTAATTAGAAGGTTCATTACGAAGTCCAAAAAGATAGAAATGGGTTTAAGGAAAAATTGGCAACGAATGTCGATAGTTTGGTTGACCCATTGACCAAAAGAGCGATTAATTTTTTTATTCGACGCAATGTTAAAACGAGGATAGTTTTTGCTTTCAATTTAAACTAAAAAACGTGCATATTTTTTTTTTACGAATAATATTTAATTTAAATTATTTTTGTTTATTTTATAATTATTACGAGTTTTAATTTTATATTAAAACGAGGATAGTTTTCTCTTTCAGTTTAGATTAAAAATCGTGAATTTTTTTTAAAACGAATAATATTGAATTAAAATTAATTATGTTTATTTTAGTTTAATTTTTTAGTATAATACTTTTTATTTATTAACTGTAAAGAAGATGAACAAATATTTGCTTTTTTTATATTGAATGAAAAAACGGTAGCCTATCCGTAAATTATTTTCATCAAGAACAGAAAAAAGTTTAAGATTTTTCTCTTTCGTAGAAATCGACCGAATTTAATGAAAGTGCATAAAATTCGATTTAGATTTTTTCTGACCGGATAGCTTAAAAAATTGAAAGCCAAAGAGAACCACGGTCGATCGACGGATTGAAAGAGCCAAAGATTGATACAACTCGCAATCGTTTTTTTTTTTTTTGTTCGAGCCGATCTTCATTCTGCCGCAATCTCTTTTGACACTGTTAATGGCATTGAGGACGGTGCTGAACGGAAACTCGAGTCAAGATAGATCTGTATACCGCATGCAGCCTGCACGTGCAAGTTACGGGCACACGGATTACGTTGATTGTTGATGTATGCGAATCACGAGAGAATCGAGATATACAAATTTTATGTGTACGCGCATAAGTGTGTTTATTAAACCACTGGCCGTTAGGTAAAACGATCCTGAGGAATAAGAAGTGGTGTATTCGTGTTCGGAACGAGATTGCACAATATTGTATTTCTCAGTGCATCCGTTTGTCAACAGTTCTATTTTTTTTTTGTGTTCTTGTATTAAACCGTATTTTCTTTGCTGCTTACGAGAATCGTGTATGAAAATAAAAAGTAAACGATCAAAAACTATATTCAAAACATGCATTTTACCACCTTAATTATTTGATTCCATCGCGTATCTCAGGGAATCTTTGGGTATCTACGATTATTCCGTAATTCATAACGGTTTCGAGATAAATCTCGGGCGACATTTGTTGAGGTTAGTTTCCGCGAATTCCGCCGAGCGCTCGTCTCCGAATTGTTTCGTGTATGTATATACGTATACGTACTAACTCGAGGCTCGTCCGAGGCCCTTCGGAAAAGAGCGACAATCTTGCCGAGCGGTAGGTGGCAGAAGCTCGCACTGCTTTTGCCTCGAGACTCGAGTCGTGGCTGCCGCGAAGTTTTCCTCTTTCTCTTTTGCTCCACCGAATATTTCATAGAATCTTCAGCTCAGATCAAACGCGTTTTTCCTATCTATTTGACGATTCGAAAAAGTGTGCAACAATATTCCGAAGAGGACGAAAAACTTGGAATGCAACGTTTGTGAAATAAAGCGGAGTGTGGCATGTGAGGGAGCAAGAGAGAGAGAGAGAGAGAGAGAGATAGCGTAGAGCGACAGTTCGTCGGGGCGGTCGGGGCCACACACTATGGGAGTAAAAGGCCCCAGGCTTGTGGACGTACCAACGTGGGTGTACCCTTCGGAATGGCCCTAGGTTACGTAATATCGTAATGCTTCCATTTAACGCCAATTGACCTCGTTGTACACGTTTGCGCTAAGGGAAGTTCAACAATTGCCATTCAGCCCATACTTCGTAGTACGTTTGTGTTTGTGCTTGCGCGCGCCACGCATACATTGCGCACGCGCATTTCGTATATTCGAAGGTATACGCATGCGCGTGAACGTATACGCGTACGTACGAGCGTTCGTTTCTCGTTCGAACCTTGTGCATCAATTTACTTCCGGATTCACTCGGTTCGCCGCCTCGATCGTGACTCTATTGGGTTTGCAATAGTCAATGCTGCGATACGCACACTTGACTCGAACCCCGACCGTTCTGCCCCCTGGAAAGGGCGTTACTCGAGCGTTTCCGAGTGATTTTACACCTCACGAGGTTTTGGCCTGATCTACGAATTTCCGAACGATTGTCTATACTTTTTTCCAAATTTCTCATTTTTGTCAAATCCCTCATTTTTTCGAATTTCTTGAACGAAAAGAAAAGTAGTTCGACGATGTTGTAACGATAGGGAACACGAAAACGCGTATTCAACGTCCAATTATATACGAGGAATTATCCGGGCCGAAAATGGCTCCTCAAAGATAATTCGACACGCGTCATCTAATTTTCACCGTCAGATCCATCGGCGTGTCACACGTGGTCTATTAAAAGTCTCGGAGCGATGGCTGTTCGTTAAATTTGAATTTCGCGCGTCCGCTGCGCGCGCAGGTCCGTGAAAGTTGCCGAAAATGCCCGTCGATGAAACGAATGCGCATGAGTTGGTCATCGAACAATACGTGTACAAAAAATGGGATAGAATTGTCAGAATTTGCGTAGTCCGCGGGCGAGGACGAAAAAAATGAGGCAAGAATATCGATCCCGGCGGTCGTTATTCATCACTCAGTGAACAGCTCGGGAGCGGTCGAGCGTATACGCCGTAGCGATTCGTAACCATGGCGACCGTAACGGGGCCCGCATAGGCGAGCTCGCTTCACGTTGTGCTCCGCGCACGTACGTACGCGCATGTGTAAGCACATATGCACGTGTATATTTACGGTGTAAAATCCTTTGAGCGAGAACGCACAGCCAACGTTCACAATTGTGTTGTTCTATACGTTGACCGTTTTCTCGACTCCATCTTCTTTCTCCTTTTTCCATTGTGTTCTTCAGTCCCATATCGTAAGTATGAATCATGGACGAGTTTCGTCGACGCGGCGTCGCCCGACACGCTGAACGTGCACGACACGCTGTTAATTCGAACAACGTGCGATTTTTGTTACGTTCCCGTGCAACATTTGCCTAATTTAAAAAAACGCCACGAACGTGCGACCGTTACATTCGAGAGAAGGAAATTACGAGAAAAAAATGCGGAGTGGGGGTACTCATTGCTACAGGTTAAAGGTGTGTCAATGAAACGTACATTTACATGTATAAACATATATAGCATGGATGGAAAGTATCCGCAAAATTTCTCTTCGTAAAAAAAAAATATTACGTCACGTGAATTCGATAATCTACGAAAGTTTTTATTTAACGACTGGATCCACGAGCAACCTGTGGATTCACTGCAGGGAAACCAACATTGGGCGTTTACGCGTGCCTCGTAGCGGCGGCTTCGCAGGGCGTGCATCGCGAGCGCCATCGCGCACGTTGTCATCAAACAAGCCCGCGATTTTTTACTCTCCCCTACGCGGGGCTCGCATGCGTGTTTGAACTTTCATGATTCATACTCCGTCTGTATAGCAGCGAGCCACCAATTAATCCTGAAGCGACGATACGAAGGTGAGACGAGCGGAAATATCCGATGTGAGGACGAAACGTGAATTATAGCGATTCGAGCAAAATACCGGAAGGTGACGTGATTTTAGTGGTTTCGACAGAATTTGAGATTGAAAGCTAGCCGGAGAATCAAAGATACAAGGGACAGTTCACGTGGCAAAATTGGTTATCAATCAGACGAAAAAAAAAAACAAAGAATTATTACCGAAAATGACTTACCCCAACTACCCGCGGTTCTTCCCATAAACGCGCCCGTTTGCGAATTATATATAAAAGTTTTAACGGACTGTGAAGCGCTAACACTGGGCGGCTTCTCGTACGGGTTCATCGACTCCGTGACCAACGTTCTCGATGGATCCTTCGCG
This sequence comes from Ophioninae sp. B BG-2022a, assembly GCA_030522765.1. Lineage (NCBI taxonomy): Eukaryota > Metazoa > Arthropoda > Insecta > Hymenoptera > Ichneumonidae > Ophioninae sp. B BG-2022a. Next base: position 25,766 of record JAPYZJ010001510.1, on the reverse strand, counting down.
ACCATTTTCGAACGTTGTCGATTAACGCTTTTTTTCAATAACGACGAATAAACCAACTGCACGCACGAAACGCGATTTTTACGGATATCAAGTGAATTTTAGGATCGCGGCACTCTCGGAAGTTGGGACGTAAACATACGGGAGAGGGAGGGAGGGAGAGAGCGAGTCAAAGGAGAAAAAAAAGTTAGAGAACGACGCCGTTACACCGAACAGAACGTTGGTAAGAAAGGCGACGGCGCTACTGGCTCCTCGATCGCGATCGTACGACGACGCCAGGTTGACTGAACAGGCGTTAGCCTCGGCTAGCCCCTTAAGTTCCCCCACCTCTTACACTGCCCACTTCCTCCGGGATACACTCGCTCGTGGCTCCGCGTACTCAAATCCCCCCCCCCCCGCATGCTCCTTGACACTCCGCCACGGAATTCTCTGCGTTTGTAGATGCGTCCACGGACTCTCGTTTCTCGTCGTTTTCGCCATCTTTCTCACGACGAATCCCGTGCAGGTGAATATGGCGCCACCAGTCAACGGATTATGGCGATCGCTAAACTTCCTCGATATCTCGATACTTTAGAATCGACATTTTTGTTGAAGAGAGCGAAATGCGGTAAAATTATAGAATTACGGCTGCATCTCAAAATTGGTCCAAATTCTTTTGTGTTTATTATTGTGGATACAAAATGATGTTACATGATGAATGAAGGTCGGGAAAGTCCTAATATGAAAAAAATCGTTAAAAACTGTCGATACGGTGGAAGGTAATTAAAAATATGTAACATGATTTTTCGGTTTAAAACGTTTTTTTAAATCTTCCCATCTAACCCAAACAAACCCAAACGTATTTTCCAGTCTCAACATAAATGTGAATTGTCCGAAAATACGTTATGTTGTCCCCTCTGTTAGTAATATTCAAAATCCTATAATTTGTGGGTTTTATGGGAAATTTTGACTTTCCCCACAATAATATTACGTAAGATATTATTTTTTAGTGATACGAAAAGTTAGGATACTGTTTTGAGCGGTTTTGAGCTGGAGCTGCGATTCTATAGGTTTACGGCGAAATGCTTCCTCGGTAGAAAAATTGGGTAAAAATGTGTATTTTAGCAAGGCTGATTTCGATAGCGTCTCATGTGCTATATATATACATATATATATATACATGAGATATTCGAACGGTAACATAACCCTACTTTATTTTCAGTAATTAAAAGTACACATGCAAAAGGTTCGAGTTTCCAATCGATCCTGTGATTATCATCATACGTCAGCAAGCGGCAACGGATTTCTACGCATGATCCGTCACGCTATTACCAGCTTTCGCAATAGGTGTAGCAGCGTGATCGGAGTTCGAGAGGGCGTTGTGTACAGGTTGAGGACGTTTCGTCATGTGCTTACCACGTGTGCATTTCTTTGTTTACACGTAAACAAAATCAAATACATACGTGTACTTCGTAGAGGCTGAGCCGATTATGCACGTATGTGTCAAGCCCTGGATCATTCCGTTTGCAAAGGCCGAGAACTCTAAACTTCACGATGCATTGTAAGGTTTCGCCCTTGCGGGAAAAAAAATAAACAAGTGTCAGCAATCGGCTCGCACCGCTTTCCTATCCCGTTCGGTCAACCTTGTGGTCGACCGCGTCAAGGGGAAATGAAATAAACGGTAGAATCTGGATATCGAATTAGCGAGACTGACGTGCAATTTCACGATCTTTCTCTTCGGAAAATATCCTCGATGGCGGGTCAACATAACCTCACAAATTTTGTGGGTTTACTTTATTGCGAATGACCAAACTTTTCGAGTGTTATGCTCTTTTGTTAAAAAAAAACAATCTGCCATGAAAACACTGGGTTCGAAGTTTTGTTAGGTTATGTCGTTTACGATGAAATTATTTCTCGTATTTTCTGAAAAATGATTAGGACATTCTCGCTTACAGCATCGTCCAGCTCATTAGCTCAAAATTATGTACACTAAAATTGAATTCTCAACGCTTCCAGCTACCATGAAAATCGAAACTCAATAAATAAATAAGCATATTTAACGAGCACGTCTTACATCGTTTGAAAGTAAGGTTATCAACGCGAGAGCTTAAACGATTTAGAGCTCGAGAGTCATGCAAGCGTGGGCGATCTAGGTAGATCCGGACCGGGGCAGTTTGCGGAAGTTTCCGAGCCGCAGGCGCAGGAGTGGCACATCCTCAATTAAAAAATTTGGTTTATTGTCCGACTTGACGCCAGAACGAACTGAAAATCCCAGTAGAAACCGCAACGACAGCTCCGTACGAGTCGACTCTTGGCATCGTTCGTTTTCATACGAAAATACTAAATTCTAGTCAGCTTGCTGTCAAGAAAGCTACGGCGTTCATCGATGACCATAAAAACATTATTTTTGTGTACGGAAGCATGCTCGATAAAAGTTTCGTTTCGTAGTTTTCCCAAATGACATTTCTAGGTACATCGGGATGAAACATTGATTTTCCAACAGATGGCGCCACTCATAATCGCGAAGGCGACTCAATAAAGAACTTCTTCTTTATTGGACAATTTCGCGGACCTAAAAGTGCGAGCCCTAGTGTTATTCCTAGACGTGACAATTTCCAACTCTTTATCGCCGCCTAGCGTCAAACTAGAGTATCAACCCCACGTGACTCCCTCGCGCCTCCATCGATATTTCATTCCCCAATCGCGTCTCCGTGAATCGCTACTTCTGCTTCCCAATGTCGCGAATTGTAGTCCGCAAATTGAAATTGTTCTCGACAAGGTCGGGCGATTAAAGCGCGTGGGAGAAAAGTGACGCCAGATGTGTTCGACGAGCGCTCGACTTTGCGCTAGTCTCGGGTATACCGAAAAGCCGATTGAAGTTTAGCACGGACGTGTGTCGAAAAGGAGTGTACGTATATAGATATTGCGGTAGAGCGGAAGAGAAGAAGATGAATCGGGATGGATTGAAACAATCGTGAACGCGCGGACTAAAGCGCATTCTGTCCTATACGTGTGGCTCGGATGTGCGCGTGTACAAATTGCCGGTGGTGGCTAAGGTCAGACGAAAAGTGGGCTCGAACTGAGCATCAAGCGATGGGGGGATTATGCTCGCGAAACGTCGCTATGTAAACGGAGGAGTCATGTGAATCGTTACGATTGTTCCATTCGAGCGTAGATACTCGGCGAACGCTCCCCCCCCCCTCCCAAACTCTTCTCCCCGCCGTCGGGATTTCAACCGTTTTTTTTTCGCTCTCGATTTTTTTTTCTCTCTCGCTCTTTGGAGATTACGGGGCCATTCAGTAACCAGCTCCACCGGTAGCGGGTAGAGAGTAGTCACATAATCTGAGTCACACACGAAGCTCTTCTGAATTGACCACATCCTGTCCACCAATGTGTGCGTCTGTGTACGACCGCGGGAGTGTGTACGTTTTGTGCGCGGACATTAATGTCATTGCCGTATACGGTGTAGGGAGTTAGGAAGGAAAATTTACGAAAGCCATATAGTTCCCTCGTTAAGTCAATAAAACAGATGCATATCTGTGTGTGCACGTGTATGCATGTTTCTCTTGATTATGTCTTCAGGATTCAAAACAATCCGAACAATACACGCGCCTGCCGCGTCGAGCGAGAACATCACGGAACCGGAAATAAAGCTTTTATCGCTTCCTAGGCAAATCAGCGGCGCAAGTGGCGAATGCATTTTCCAGATCTGCTGAGCTCGTCGCTTCTTCGTGTTAACGAGACCAGTATAGTTCTACACTAAATATTCATTGTACGAAATAATCGAAATATATTTTTATACAATATTCGCAGTTTTTGTTTTGTTTTTTAGAGAAAAAGTGTTATGACAGCGATATAAAAAATTTATACGGGTTCTTTGATCCTCTTGATAAAGAGGATTACTCAGTTCGTTGTTGACACTTCGCAAATGTCTGGTTTGAACCTGTTTTTTTCAGACTCCCTTTTTCTTATCGTTGATTCAATATTTTCTTTTCGTTTTCTTATCGTTAAAGATATTATTGTGTACGAAGGCTTTTATATTTCATTCTTCATCGGAATTTATTATCTATGAATTATTCAGAGAAAATACAGGAAGTCGCGAGTACGTTACTCGCGACTCGTATATGACAAAAAAAGTATTCTATGTTTTCTGTTGGTATTAATGCTATCTGCAATGAACTCCGTCGATGGAAATCCTGCTACGAATTTCTTCCTTACCGAAAGATACAACGAGCGTTCCGGTCGCGATCCAACGCTCGAATCGTAGACACTGTCGCCATCTCGCGCCAACGAGCTAGTAACCGGCATCTCCGAATTTTCCAACTGGAGTCAACTGCAGGTTCGTTAAAACCCTTCGGGAGCGACAGTGCTGTTGAGCGGTGGTCAACAGAAGCTCTTGCTGGTTTCGACCCGCTGACTTGGGGTTGCGTCGAAATTTCGATTTGAGTGCTCGATCCGTAAAATGGGAAATAAAAATGGACCGCGCCGATGCGCGTATGGAAATTAACGAGGAATCAATTCCAGTAAAAATCGAATCGGACTAGCCTAATATATGAAAGCAGAGCGGCGTGTCATTCTCCCACACAGCGACCTCTAGATGGCCAGTAAATGACCTAATAAAAAAATGGACGAATCTGTCCGTGCTCTCGCTTTCCCTTATCTACCGTACACTTTACGCAAGCTCCTTTAGATTGTCAGCTCAATCTATAATTTACACATTTTCATTACTGAACTCGAAGCGTCGAAACTCGTAAATTCTCGGAAGACGCTACGCCGGGAATATATCCGATCCACTGGCGAGCTCGTGAAATTCGTAGATAACCTCCAAAGTGAAACTCGCCGCGTAACTACGTCCGAAAAAAACATCAATATCCCTCGCCATTTACTCTCGATGGAAATATCGCGCTCCTCCCTGTTGTTCGCTAGAAAAAGTATTTCCGACCGTGACATTTCGAAGAGATTGTGAGACCCGAGACGCGTTTGCTGCGCAAGCGTAAAATCCGACGTTTTACGTTCCTCCATTTTTTTCCAAATGATTTTTCCTTTATTATCCCCATTCAAGTTTATATATAGCACCGTGCAATCGTCGAGCATAACCGCCTCCACATAATAAGCCATATAAAGCTCATCGCGTGTGCTCGCTCATTGTAAATTCGAAAAGGTAAAGAACAATGACATTAATCACATATGTATATATGTATATACACACAATCGTAATGTGCGCCTATGTACATGCGTCGAGATTTTAAATGTACATATATACGCTGCTGTCATTATATATAATAAACGAGCGAAAATATGACAGTGTTTGGAATAGCGGATTTAAGAAGAGACGTCGTTCCTTCTCCTATTTCTTTTTTTTTATCGTACAAATATCAAGCCCTTAATCGGAAAGTTCGTACAAAAATGCACGAGATACTACGATCCGCTGAATAGCCGCGGACAAATACTCATTCTGGAATGTATCACGAAGTTTTACACGCGGAGCTCGAATCGAGTGCCTAACTTCAGCACGATTATCGAAACGTAAAAAAAAAAAAAACAAACAAAACGGCAGAATCTCTCGAAGTTTCTGCGATTGGCGACAGTGATCGTTATAACTACGTAATACGAGCGTTGCGAATGAAATCTCGCATTTTGCATATTTTATATATAATCTCATAACCGTGACGTATTTTCATCTCCTAAGCACACGTATAATTACGAGATAAAACTTCGAATGTATTTATTTGGTTTTTTTGTTCTTTCGTTAACGGCGATTTTTTTTTTCCCCCACGGCGTAATAAAAGTCTAAGCGAGAGAATTTATTTTTCATTTGTTTTTTTTTTCTCCTTTTTCGTTATTAAAACGTATATCATTGCTCGATACATTGATACACATTGCCTCGTGTCGTGATTTACGCGCTTTCGGTGCTCGCGTGATTCTCTTGGTACGCGTGTGTTACGTGTGTCTCAGTGTCTTTTGTGGTTATGTTCTCGCGATATCCTAACCTCTCAACTTACTTTTTTTTTTCTATTTTCTCACCTTTATTTGCGCCCACGCGGGTGCCAACGATCGTAATTAAACATTCGTTAAATAAATTAATGCAGGAGCACCACCTAATGACCCTCCGGCCTGGAATATATGAGTGATCGAATTTTGGACGCGAAGATATTGATTGAACATCGACGCCTCAACAATGATATTCGTATTTGTTGTTTGCAGCTTTATGCACGCTTGCATGCGTTCTCTCCATCTCTCCCTCTTTCTCTCTCTCTCTCTCTCTCATACCCTAATAATCGCTATCACTTGTTATTTATTACCTCAACAACGTTAGATGTCCATCAATTAGAAACGACTAACCTACAAATGACGAATACGCGTACGTGTGTGTTTTTTCGTGTGTTTGTGTATATATATATATATATATTCGCTCTCAATATCATTTATCCGCATGTTTACCGCATTTTTATTTATTAATTTTTGTTGTTCACAATAAATAACACTATCAATAATTATTTAAATACTTTACGCCTGAAACGCATGATTTTTTTGTTAATTTATCTTTTTTGTTTCTTTGGTTTTCGTTTTATTTATAATTAATCGCAAATAATCTAAGGGTTCACGTCTCTCTCGCACGCCGTTATGTTTTCTTTTTTTTTCTTCTTTTGTTTAATTTCAACGGGGCACGCACGCCCGATAGACTATTTCTTTTCTTCTCTTTTTTTTTTCGTTTAAATCTCTCATATAACCAATCGTTCGCCCGATCATATCGGACAGTAAATATATTTATATATAGCGATTAAAATTAGAACAATAATAGAGAATGTATCGTAATAACCAATGGAATGCTGTGCCGCGCGCTTTACTTCAACAGTTCTTATGCTTTCTTTTTTTTCTAGCACGATAGCAAAACAAGCGCCCAAAAAACTCGTTCGCGACGCGATAACCTCGAGATCCTTGGCTTATGCATTCCTTCGCTTTTTGGCCACCATTTTATGTTCATAGAGAGAGAAAGAGAGAGAGAGAGGGAGAAACAAAGACAGAGAGACGCGAATAGGGATCTGTACAAAATTTCGGTCACGTGCGCGTAATCAGTTTGGGCGCCATTTTTGCCATCTGGTTATGACTCTTCGCGTGTATTGCGTGTCGGTGTGTGTATGTGTTTCGTTAGGTTTTCATATCAACTATTTTAATTAATCGTGTTTTGCTTCGTGGCTTGATTTCTTCTAGACGCCGATGATGTTTTTACTCGCTTTATTTTTCAACCGCTTTGTTAGATTTTTTAAGTCTAAATCTCCGACTGGAAGCCGAGACACTGTATTCCCTCTCTCTCTCTCTTCCTCTTGCGCGTTCACTATCTCTCCGTCTCTCTCATACACATAAAACCGTGCTCTTTGGACATTCGCACATGCGCGCACAAAAGTCGACGACGTCACTTTTCATCGACCAGCCCGACTCTACGAATTACCTAATTTTTTTTTGTTTTTTTTTTGTTAATCGATTTTTCACTTGCTTCTTCCACGTTACTCGACTCTAGGATACGACTGCTCTGTACTACGGTACTAATATAATGTATATATCAATACGGTACAATAATCGTAAACATTCTTCGCATAATGATCGTATATATCGATATATCACTATAGGCTGCAGAATAAATCCTCTCGCGCGCTTATCTCGATCGGATCTCAAAGCTCAAGCGGTTCCCTTCTACTTGTGGGGTTCTTTGTTTCTGTTTTTTTGTTTTTGTTTTTTTTGGGCGCTGTTCCTTCGTCGTCCGATCCCGTTTCGTTCTTTCCGGCTGACGCGCGCGCACACACATCGAAGTCGACTAGTTCTCACCCTCGCCGTCCGCCAGCGCCAGAGTCGCTTGCCCAACGCGCCATCTTTGCTACGTTCACACTGTCGGCTTGTTTGTCGGGAGTAGAAAAGAAAATCAAGTACGCTTCGCGGATCTTTGATCCTTTGATGTTTTGAGTTTACACCGAACACCGCGCATCCCCTCAAACACGATCAAAGCACTGTACATTCACGCTTCATCTCCGTTTCACCCTCGGGGCTAACCATTCGAAAGTTAGCACTCGGCCAATCTTGCCGATTAATCGATAATGGTTCGTGCCTGACTTATTCACTTCGTCAGTTTTTTTCCATTTTGTCGAGACGCCGCGAGCTTGAATCTCGCTTTGACGCGAATGAAAAGATGGCGCAAGGGGGGATGTATACATTAGCGAGCGAATTTATGCGAATACGGACCAAACTTGATGTACGCCGCGAACAATATTCGACACTTTTTTTTTCGTTTAACCTCTCTCCTGAGATTACCGACCATCCCACCGATTCCTATTTCCGGACGAAGCTAAATATGCGCCCGAAACCTATGCATGAGTACGCGAGAGAGAGAGAGAGAGGGTCGGTGGTGTGTATGTGTGTGTGTGAGCGCAATGTGGGAGAGAGAGAGACAGAGAGAGAATCGCGCTGTTGTTTTGTGCTGTATGTGTTTCATCGAAGTGAATTTCACTCCCTCTTTCTCTCTCCCTTTGTCTCGTATTATTTCGTAAAGAATTTATATCACTATTTAAAAGTAGTTTCCCCATTTTTCATCTTTTCTCATTCTCCCATTCAGAAATGTTTGTGCTCTGCGATGCGACAATGGTAAAAGCTTGCTTTCATCCTTTTTTTTTCTCCACGGTTGTATGGCACACAGCTACGGATGACAAGTCCAAAGTCATTCCGGAGTCAGGCTCCAGGTGGCGTTGGCAGTCGGGAGAGTGTATCGCCTTTTTTCCCACTTCGCGAATTTGCTTATTTTTCCTCTCGTGTGTTGAACGGTTCTATCGTTCCTCTCGGCGGCTCATCGAAACGGTTACGAGTTATGATCATGAGAAGGATCCCGGCGTGAGATCGCGGCAGCTTTTCCATTCGTGAACGGCGTTTTAACGAGGCGAGAGGAAAAGACGAACCGCAGCGAAGTGTTGCGACGAGGGATGGCGCTGCGAGCAAACACAGAGCGAGGGGGAAAAGAACAGTGGACCGCTACGAGCGCGTAACCTTGCGAAAAGTTGTTTTTTCCTGACACCGAATTTTTTTTGAAGGCCCATAGAGGGATGGTCGGTAGATGGGGCTGTAACTGCCAACGAGATAAAAAGAGAGAGAGAGAGAGAGACACGCGTCCGATGCGATTGCTTAGATCTGATCATTCGGTCGTTGAACGCTAGATGGCGATGAGAGGAAACAAAAGTATAGGCTCGACGACTTAATCGATCATCAGCTCGAAATGAACGGAACCGCGCCTGTCGGCTCTGTCGTGCACGACGTTTCGAGCCCACGCTTTGCACTCGACGTTGATCAGCACGTTACCTGCGTGAACGAAATTCGAGACAAATTTGTACTCGTAAAAATATTTGAAAATTTCATCGAAAAATTTGTATCTCGGTTTTTTTTTTATTCTTTTACTCACGTTTCGGTGCTTCGAACCAAACGGCCACCAGAGGGCTGAGATAACCCGGGCTGTTTGCGAACGGAAAGTAGTAACCGGGAAAACCGGAACTTGGCTTGTACTGAACCGGGCCGATGTTTTCGACGTCAGCAGGATTTTCGCCTTCGCACGACACCCAGATCGTTTGCAATTCTTCCGGCCGTTTCTTCGTTGTCTTTATGCGATTCTTGAGATCGTTCGGCATATTGTCCGGCAAGTTTTCCGTGTCGTTGTAGAATTCCGGCTGCCAACCGAAGATCTACGGCAATCGTGAACAAAAAAAAACGTGAAACGTCCGATCGGGGGGTTATAACCTCAAAATTGTTGATTCGTTTCAACGAGGAATCTACCTTGTTGAGTTTGAGGAATATGCACGGCTTGGAATTGTCGTACTGATAATGCAACGAGGACAGACAAGGGTGGAACTTGGCGATATCGACGTCGCACGATTTGCCGGGAGGCGCGGGCTTTCCATAGTCGCATTGCACCTTGTGCTCGTGGCCGGGCGGGAGAGGTGCTCCAGGTGCTGCTGGATGATAATCTACGAAAGAAATCGAAGAATACAAAAATGCGAGTTGGTGTTGTGGAAAGTATTGGAATTTGAATTTTTTAGGTTAAAACGAACATTATTGACATTTTGGAGGCTAGAATAAAAACTATTGGAATATTCGAGGTTAGAATAACAACTATTTGAATATTTGAGGTTAGAATGACAACTATTGGAATATTTGAGGTTAGAATGACAACTCTTGCAATATTCGAGGTTAGAATGACAACTCTTGCAATATTCGAGGTTAGAATGACAACTCTTGCAATATTCGAGGTTAGAATGACAACTATTGCAATATTCGAGGTTAGAATGACAACTATTGCAATATTTGAGGTTAGAATGACAGCTATTGCAATATTTGAGGTTAGAATGACAACTATTGCATCATTTGAGGTTAGAATGACAACTATTGCATCATTTGAGGTTAGAATTCAAAATATTGAAATATTTAAGTTTATAACGAAAACCATCAGAACGTTTAAGATTAGAGTCGACAAAATTGGTCTTATTGAGGTTAGAATTCATCGCATCGATCTCGCAAGCGTCCAAAACGCCTGCGCAGCACAGAGGGCGGTGTTTTTTCAATTAAAGCGCGACAAACGTTTCTCGTGTTACGAAATAACGTGAAATTTCGTACCAATCGGTCGTTCGAGCTTACCTACGAGAAAAGTGTCGAGCGATTTGACCCAGTGACCGTAATTTCCCTTATCGGATGCTTTGTACCAAATGAGAGTACTCTCAACGTTGCTGTCAGGTGGCATCGGTCGGAATCCAAGACCGGGATTACTGCCGATCAACGAATTGTCCAATTGCCACTTTGGCGCGTTGTGGTCCAACGTTTGGTAGAATACGGCGAGCATCACTCCGAAAAATCCCGAAAGTACACCGTAGAAAATCACGTAAAACAGCAAGATCTTAGCTGAAATATTCAAAAGTCACGAATCAGACCAAAATTCTTATCTCATTATTGACTTAAGAATTTAAAATAAACGAGCACCAAATTATTATTATCGTACTTGTTATTTTTGGTTATCGATCGACGAATCTCCTAATTAATTATCAAATAATTAAATCATATATTATTATATTATATAATTCAATATATAATGTAATAATTATAATTGTTATTATTAAATAATTAATAATAATTGTTATTATTAAATAATTATTAATAATTATTATTATTTTCAGATTTTATCATTATTGCTGTTTTTGTTATTTGACCATTTTCAAAAATCGATTTCTCTTATCGAATAATGAATAAATCACAAATGAATTAATTATGAAAAATCGGTTTTTTTCAAAACTAGGAATATCGTTAAGAAATCAGTTGAACGAGAAAGAGTGGGGGGCGGTCGTTCGAAGGGTCGAAAGGCGACTTCACCGCGCATGAACAATATTGCAATACCGGATGGAGCTCTCCTCCGCCTCCGTTTTTCCTATATAGTAAGGCTTGACAAATCGATTTCTGGCTTCGCGAGATGTTAAAGCTGATGTGAACACACATTCCACGTCCGTTTTACTCGAATCCCCTGTCAGTGCCCATATCCACTCGCATATCCATATCTGTTTCGTATCACTTCGAACGCACTCGACAAAAGTAGAACGAAAAAAAAAAAAAAAGAAAAAAAAATCGAAACCGGATGTTCACGACGGATGTGCCGGATTAAAGAATTTCATCTTTTACATAAGCTGTTATTACCGTCTATAGTTTTATCGAGTACGATTTTATTTCAGAGTCAGAACGACCCGTGACTTCAAGTAGTAAAGATACGTGAATCGTCAGACGCGAAAATTCCGAACAATTATTGTATATACGAATAATTATTAAATATTTCCGAATTTTTGTTATTATTATTATTATTATTATTATTATTATCGTTATTTTTAGTTTTATTATTTTTATTATTTATTTATTATTTTCTTTTTTTAAATAATGTTTTTTTAATTTTCTTAAATAATAAAATTATCTTTTTTCTTAAAAAAAAAGATGATTTGATTATTTCTATTATTATCAATGAAGGAATTAAATGATTAGTCTTCATTAAATGGTTACCATCGTAATAAATATTAATTTAATTAATTATTTTCTTTTTTATGAAATTCTTCGATTTTTTTTTACGTGTAAAAAATTAAGATTTAACGAGAAAATAAATTCAGTGGATTAAATCGAAATTTCACTCTTTATAATCGTTACCGGATTGACGTGAAATTTTTAACCAATTTTTCACTTTCGTTCGTGCCGATGGTTGTCCTCGGCTAGAAAAAAAAAATGGGCGAATGCACATCGCGATCTTTCAAGTACACGACGAAGGAGAGGACTCGGACAATTATGATACGATGTCTAATTGGCCTGAATTGATATCGAGCTCGTCGAATGTTGGAGGTCTTGTTTAAACGACGCGACATATTAATAGAAGAGTTACAGATCCATCGCTATAAGCACGCATTTATATCGCTCTTGTATCGGATCAAACGATTCCGCGCTACTCCTGTGTTATATGACAATTCGACATTGAACCCACAGCTGATACGAATTCCCAATTGCCACTTTTACACGAATTTCAGTTTTTTATTTTTTTCTCTGAATTTTTTATTATTTTTATTTTTTCTCTTTATTTTTATTATTTTTATTTTTTATCTTTATTTTTATTATTTTTATTTTTTCTCTTGAATTTTTTTATTTTTATTTTTTCTCTTGAATTTTATTATTTTTATTTTTTATCTTGAATTTTATTGTTTTTTTTTTCTCTTGAATTTTATTATTTTCTGCTCTTAATCGGTGAATTCAATTTTTTCAAATTCAATATTTATTTTTTCTCTTTATTTTTATTATTTTTATTTTTTCTCTTAATTTTTATTATTTTTATTTTTTCTCTTTATTTTTATTATTTTTATTTTTTCTCTTTATTTTTATGATTTTTATTTCTTCTTTTTATTTTTAATATTTTTATTTTTTATTTTCTGCTCTTAATTGGCGAATTCAATTTCTAATAAATTCATTTACCTAGTTGAATGCAATTAATTTGACTAATTAATGCACATATCAAGCTGGTAATGGACAAGCTCTATTTTTGACAATTCGTCCAATAACGTTGTCTATTTATAAAAGTCGTCGTAACGAGCCCGTGTCTAAAAAAATTCGTTTCCACCCGAATGCAAATTTATGGCTCGTTAACGGAAACCTCGTTATGTAAGTCTGGGTCGATCATTGACTCTCTATAGCCATATGGTATACCACAGGGATATACACAAACATGATAAAAATCTAAGCTTAGAAAGTTTAACAAAAACCTAAAAACCGACCAAATTTCACGAAAATCTAAAAATGGCAAATCAGAAATTAAAAAATCCGTATCAGTTCACTTTTTTACCGTTGCCATGGTTTGGCGCTGTTTTCAAGCGAAGTCACGAGAGTAATCTTCGTTACGACAGGATAAACGGACTAATAAGCTTATGTGCAATTATCAATGTTCTGTAATCGAGAAAATCTTTTTTTTTTTCAATGAAACTGATGATGAGTAGTCATGAAATGTTTCGTTCTGCCATAACCATGAACGCCGCATTTAAAAATCGTATTTTTGATGAATATCGAGAATAAGTGAGGTTATGTTGCTGTGAAAATAACAGGCACGTTGATCGAGCACATCGAGCTCGATTGTACATCAGCGCCACTTCAGTGGAACACTTATCGTACTCTCGTACTCTAACCTCTAGATTTATTACTTGTCTTCGCCTTGAAGGCAAATACCAATATTAGGATGTATTACGACAAAAAAATTAAGTCTCCACAACTCGCGGGTTGAATCGCATAAAATAAATGATCGACGTTGATTTCGTATTCATCCTACATTTATTGTTGTTTCGTAATAAAGTTAGGTTATGTAGGTACACACGAGCATAGCAGTGCAAGGAGAATCGAGCACTGGCCCTGTTAGTATTTAGTAGACTTGTACGTGTGTATAGCGGAATAGTGCAGGGTAGGTTATTGATCCCCGACGACGCGTGAGTTTACCCCTCTCCCACACTCGCTTTGTCCCCGCCCCCGTTTAGAAATATCCGCATTGTGTGTTCCTCTCTATAATGTAATATTTCTGTCCATTCGAAAGCTTGCAGAGATTCAGCTCGAGTCCTAGAAAAGCGGATAATGTTTGCGAAAAGTGCCATCTCACGGGCATCTTACCAACTGTTTGAAAACAATTCAGTTTCCTTAGAAATATCTTATTTCGCAATTCTGCTGTAACGGCCGTAGCCTTGTTAGGTTAGGTTAGGTTATATTCAGATTAGGAGACGAGACTCTCGAAGCGAACCTCGGTGTTTCATCGACGAGTGTTTTCGAGGTTAGGGCCGATGAAACGAAGTATCGCTGACACCGTTTTATTTGATCGCGTGACGCTTCGCAAGTTATGTGCAACGATTGTACGAAATAGTTATACAGATATCATTTTATTCATGATACTCTGATATTTGCGTGCTGATCAACGGTTTCAGTTATTTTGAGGTTATGATCGACGAAACGGCAGTAAACTTCGTCGTAAAAGCTATTTTGTCGTATCGAGCGTGATATTTTAAGGTTATACATGGATAACCTCACGAGATACCGTTACGACCGTGATTTTGATACGCAACAGCAATATTAACATGCAAAAATGAAGTTTAAACGGGTTTAATCGTTTATCTATTATTTCGAGCCTGGTTTCCCCGAGCGTTAAATCGATATCGTAAAATATGCAATTCTGGTAAAAACGTCATTTATTTCCAAACAGTCTTTCTCATAATTAATAAAGCATTTAATGAAGTTTTTTTTTTAATAGAAATCCTTTCGCACGCCGACGAGGCTATTGCATCGTGCTCTCGTTACCTGGTGCACCGAAAGCGATTACGTCACTAGGTTACAGTACTCCCTCTCCGCTCACGTCTCGCCCCCCTCTCACACCCTCGTTATACATATCCTCATGATCGATAATTCGACGATCTGAATTTTCTAGGACCTCGGAACGCACGTTTCCAAGCAACCTCCAATAGCGTTTTCGCTCGTGAAATCCTCGAGGTCCCCTGAATCGTCACAATAGCTTCGAGAAACCAAAATTTACTATTTTTCCAATTTTCGTTTCGATCTCGTTTTTTTAACTTCCGTAAATCTTCGACACGGAAAAACCGGAAGTAGGATACGACGAGAATATCATTAACGATAACTCCGTAAATCAAGCCTTAATGAACGTAAATGCGGGGGTGTAAAATCAGATGAAAAAAGACAGGAAATATCCAAGCCACTAATTTCGAGGTTAGGTCGATATCCGGAGCCATAAATAAAATCGAGAATCCCTTGTTATCGGGATAGGGCAGTTGGCCGAAAGTTGAAAGCTCGGGATAGGGATGATGCCACGGGACGCAACCACCCCGGCCATTCGTCTCTTTGCGATCGATTACCCGAAGTACTTCCGCAAGTATTACGAAACCCTCGGCACATTACGGTCCCACAGATGGCAGGACCTACGTAAAGAGACACAGTAACGGTTGGGCAGAGGGAGAGACATAACCAAAATAACGAACGTGCGTGATCCTTACTGACCCAGTTTTTACGGTCCATGACAACTTGGAAAGGTTTCCCTTTATTGTCCTTTGTCATATACACGGCGATCGTAACGATCAATAAAATAGAAATAATTTGATGTATGAGCGAGATGAGACGTTGGACTTCCGGTTTGCGTTTATTGCTTTTATATATATATGTGTGCTTATAACGATCGAAACTCGAGTCAATGTTCGTTCTTTCGATTACTTCCGGTTTGACGATTCACATTTGTCGAGCTTTTAAATCTCGAGGACTTTTGAAATAAAGATAAAAATCGTAACGAGTATTCTTGATTTTACAGCGATTGAGAACGCCGCGAAGCGAACTGGCGTCGTGCAGACTAGCTCCGAAAGGTATCCGGGGAGTCTTGGCAGACGTATATTGATTCGCGGTCAGATCGATCGAGCCGGCGTACAAAGGTATAAAACGAATTTTTTTGCCCTTCTCGTTGCTACAACACTTGTACTTTTATCGTCGACTTTTCCCATCATTGCGTGTAGTTTACAATGCTTGTAATCTTTCAACAACATTCTACTCGATCGTTTTCGAGATGCTGTTATTTATCGTGGAACAAATGACGTCATCGTATCGTTAAGGAATCAGATTGAGCTCGGAACCCAAACAAACCCAAACAAACCTTATCTTTTTTTTTTTATATTGCTTTTCAGCCCGTAGTATTGACTTCAATTTGCAAACAAAAATTATTTTTAACTGATCGCTTTTTTTTAAACTGCTTATAAAATTATGTAAATCTTTTTTCAAAATTTACTCTTACGATTTACTTCGAATTCACCAAGAGTGAAAAAATAACTTTTTTAAAATTATTTTTTTTTGAGTTTTTAAAAAATCTTTTATTTCTTCGTGCACGACGAACGATTTAAGTAAATTATCGGATTTTCTTACGTGAAGGATCGTTTTTTTTTTTCATCTCGTCGCTTCAGCAATAAAATCTCAAATATCAAAATTCATATTTGACCGATGATACATTTTATGAAAACACTAAAATACCGTACGTCAACGACGACCCTTTTTTCCTTTCAATAAAAATCACTCAAAAATATTATGTAATATAAAAAAATCAATTCTGGCAAAATTGAGTATCAATTACGTCAAGTTACAAAAAAAAAATGTTAATTTTTGGCTCGTAAAAAGTGACGAATTCGGAGAAGCTTGATAGCTAGATAAAAATTCGGTGTCCGTAGTTTTGGTCTAGTTTTCTCCTGTGTATAGAGGACACATGCAAACGCGGGAATTATTGATTTTCCGAAACTTTTCGAGCCCCCCTCCCGGCCCCTACATGTGGCCCCGCGTTAAGGGGGGCTTCGGGATTCAGCTGCTCGAAATAGAACTCAAAAGACCTACACGACTACGCGAACTGTATGGATACAAAAGTCAATAAAAAAAAGTTACAGTATTTCGTAACAAATAAAAAAAAAATTGAAATTTTTCAAAATCAAATGCACATTAAGTTGTAAATTTCCATTTAGTTTTTACAGCGTGTAAAATGTAAAATGTACATTTTTGAGACACCAGAAATTGATCTTCGAATGATACGATAAATGTGTTTTAATAACAAATTTTTTTTTCTCGTCCAGAACGTTCGAAATTTCGAAATTCGAAATTTCGAAAAAATCGAAAAAATGCTCGAAAATTCCCACGAAAAGTGTAACAATCGATTTTGATTTTCAGATTCGTTTTGGACGCAAAGAAGAAAAAGGCAAAAAGAAAAACGACCTCTCGTTCGCGATTTGATGAAAAGTGAGAAAAAAGTCGACGAAAAATCATTGGATATTCGACGTCTCTTTGGAGAGGTGATAAATGATTAGTAACGGACAACGCAATGCGGTAAACCTTTCATCAATGAGTTCGTTACGTTTCCCGCTTTTTTTTCATTCCCGGATACCCAGGGATTTGGAAAAAGGAAGATTTCATTGAGAAATGAGAAGAAGAGATAGAACGAGGGGGCTATGGTAGCCTACATCGTATATAGTTCGTGGATGTGACCCAACGTTATGGGCGTAGCAACGGCGAAAGATTTTCCGCTGACGATGTAGCGGGGTAGTGAGGCGAAGAGAGAGAGAGAGAGAGAGGGAGGGCAAACGGGTTGTCATCGATTGCGCGCCAAGAGGAACGATTTGGTTGTCGGATAAAAAAAAATCTTCAAATCAGCATTTTCGATAATTGCCCAAAATTCTGTGGCTGGGTAATCGATTGATATTAATTTACCACTCACCACGATAAACAGCTCGAAAAAGTAAAATGGTGAAAAAAGAAGTGCAAAGCTGGATAAGGGTTGAAAAAAAAGAGGCCAATTAGGGAAAAGGGATAAAAGATCGAAAAAATTGTACAATGAATAGAGTAAGAGAAATGGATATTTGATAAAAAATCTTCGGGGATTTAAAATTACGTAACAATCAGTTTCGACTCACCCCAACTCGCGCCCGTTCGGCCCATAAACTGTCCAGTTTCGGAGTTCCACATAAAGAGCGAGAAGCCCTCCCATTTTCCAAGTTTCGGTGGTGGGCTGTAATATTGTTCGACGGGTTTGTTCTTGTCATCCATCGCGTCTGATTTCTTCTCTTCTCGCGGTTCTTTTTGCTTTCGTTCAAGAGTCACGCCTCGAAATTTCTTTTCCTTTCCGTATCGATTTACGAAACGAATAACCGAAAAATAATGAAAGTCCCGTTTACGTATTAGCCAGAGATGTCTAACTTCGATTTTGCTCAAAGTGTGTGTATTTTAATATTGTTTTTTTTTTTTCGGTCCGTAGCCGTTGACGTGGTTGGTCTCGATGGTTCGACGCGGACGAGCACTCTGCCGCGATCGAACAGCTTCGCGGGCGAGGACGCAAAAGAAGGAGGCTTGCACCGTACCAACGTCCCCCCGGATGATGTCCGTATTCTCCACGAGGAGCGCTCACACTCGTCCGCGGCCCAAGGGATGAATATTGAGCGATCGAATACCGGAGAGAGTGAGAGAGAGACGGATGGGGATAGGTAGATAAAGAGAGAAAGAGAGGGAAAGAGAGAAAGGGGTTGTTCCTCCAACAACCCCTGGAAACCCCTGGTCCACACCCTCCCTCGTCGAGCTACGAGACCCTGCGAGCCGAGTGCGCAAACTCGCGATTACTCTTTACCACCGACCGAGGAAAGCAACCCCTGATGAGACAACTTCGACCCCTCGCGAATTCAGAAAAATTCTATTTTACAAACTCTAGTATTCTTCTTCGTTTTTCTTATCTCTCGCTATTTTAGAAACTTAAATTGTAAATTCACCAACTTTCTGACAATTTTCATTTTTCCTGTTTTTCGTCATTCGGAGATTTTCCCCTTTCTTTCGATCTGTCCCTCTCTCTAGCGATTTTTTTTTCTCTCTATTTTTTTTCTTTCCCTCTCTCTCTCTGGTTTGCTCTTTGCACCTGTCTATCTATTTTCCTCTTTTTTTTTCCTCCGTCCCTCTCACTCTTCCTCTTTCCTTCCTTATCTTCTCTCTTTTCTCCCACTTCTCTTCCTCTGTCCCTCGCACCCTCTTCCTTTTTTTACGACGTTGCCCCGCGTTCGATCGGCTCGATATTATACGTCTGCCCTCCGGTAGCCCCGACGCTTCTTCTATATACGATTCGCCTCTCTCCACCTCAGCCCATACGTACGAGGCGTTTCGTATCCCATCTGTGAAATTTTTTACTCAACTGATCATTTTTTTCTTTTCTTTTCAGACTCGATATTCCACTTCAAATGTCACCACAAATGTCTCCTGTTTGGGGGAACTCGCGATAAAGAGCTTTTGCGCTTCGTGGAATTCCCCGAGCTGCAACGAAGAAAGATTTTCGAGTTTTTCGAGGATTTTATCTTCCCGATTTCAAGATCAGCTGACTGCAAGCTGAGAAATTGATTCGCTGATATTCTTCACTAAGAGCCGAAATAAAATTTGATCCACTCGAACGAACTTGAAACACTACGATTTCTGGATTAAAAAAAAATAGTTTTCAATGCAGTTTCGATAAAAAAAAACTGGGTTGAATCGAATGGCCTTTCAGGATTGTATAAAGTAAAGGAAAAACATTGAACGACTACAGAAAAATATGTAAAAACATTGATTAGAATTATTATTTAAATCGATGTCCCAATAGGGACATCATCGTGAATAGCTCCATCCGAGGGCGTTGAAACGCTGCGCTTTTATTTCGAGCTCGGAATTACGAACCTCACACCTGATTTTTTCTGAATTCGAAGCGAAAAACCAAATTTAATTTATCAATTATTCTCTACTACTCACCTAAGCATCGAGCTCATTCTTAATTTTGTGAAAATTGGTATAAAAAGAATTTTCTCTTTCAAGAAATAAAATTCACTTTCGTTATATTTTTTTAACATCGTTATCGTGCTAATTTTGAGTAGACATTAAAGTATACGTGAAAAAAAATGTTTATCGCAGTAAAAAAAATGCACATAATTAATACCGTTAATTATCACAATCTTATTATCGTTTTTTCACTTTTTATAGAATACTCGATTGCAATGCGTAAACGGATCACAAATTAATTGTTCATGCGTATTTTAAACCTTAAAAACATTTTTCTTCGAAAAATTGATGTGTTTTTAGTTTTATAAAATTTCACTCGATAAATCAAATGTCAACTGTATTACAAAATATGTTAGAAAAAATGCTTGCTCAATTTTCAAAAAGTGATATTTGAAGAAGAGAAGAATGAAGTGACGATTTTTTTGAGGTTAAGGAAATGATTAAGTTATCCAATGAGACTCAGTTGGTATAGAATGGTCCATACATTGCACATATAGATTCATATAAGTATGACGTCTTGCTGGACTGGAGAAGAAACTATCGGCGTTCTCCTTTATCTATTTTGTCGTTCGGCGTTCATCGAACGGCCGGTATTCGCGATCGAATGATCAATCTCCATCAGGAATCTTCGAACTTCGTCCCCCTTCCCTCTGTTTTACTGCGATTCTATTTTTACTTCGCTCGCCGTTGATACGCATCTGTTTTAATTGGACCAACACCGGACACAATTTCACTGAGAAATATATGGGCGTAAGTACGCGTGATTGGAGTGTACGGGATACGCCCTTGTATTGTCCAGACTATCGTAGGAAGTAGGAGGACTATCGTAACCGGAAGTAGCGACCACCCATTGTCAAAGGTTACTCCTGATAAGTCTCCGATACTCCGCACTTTTAAATCTCACTTCAGGGACGAATTCTTGGTAAAACAATTTTCCTACGTTTGCAGAAGAAAATTTGACTAAACTTGAAACGAGTAAACTGCTTTAAAGTCGTAGAAAATTTTTATCGTGGAAATCGATTTCCAAAAAATGACTTCAATAAATCGTTACGTCTTATCGATGAATGGGAAATTTTCGGTAATTTGACTTTTCCAATTTTTCGTTTTTATGTGAAAATCAATTCCGGTCGCCATTTTTTTTTGCACGACAATTATTACTACTCGTAAAATCAACGATAAGGCTGGGCTACGAGTCTAAAAAAAAGAAGATACGAAAACACTGCTTTTGGTTGGTAACGTTTTTTTTTTTATTAAATATTTTATTACAGGAGGTTAAAATATTTATAATGCTTTCAGATAACAGAATTTACAAATATATCTCAATATTTCCATATATATATAGTGTGTATATACACATCACATGTTTGTATGTAAACATTTTTTTTTCTTCTTTTTTTCTTTATACTTTTGTATGTACATGACCTAGAGTGGCACAAACTCGCACACAATTTTATTTATTTTCGTATTTTTAGATTTTTTTTTTTTTTTCATTTTTAATTCAACCAATGTTCGTTCTTTAGATTCACTCTCGTTTTTCGGTTTACATCCTTTTTTTTTGTATTTTTCTGTCGTTTCTTATAGGAAATTACATAAGCACGAAATTCGATCTTTCAAGCAATCGCAAACGAAATTGGACGATCATCCGTGCAATCGACTTGTCTGACTCTTATTTTTTTTTTTTGTTGTTTTCTTATATAATTTACAATTTTTTCGGCAAACTATTTTCGTTCGCTTGTACACGCACACAGCCGTACGCACGTTCATTCGTGAGATAAAGACACACACGCGCACAGACGCACACGAAACACGGGCATTTTCAGGCACTCCGCATGATCAGTCGCTGAAACAGTTTTCAGCATACCTGTCTACACGTTCGACGAAAAATCATGCGCGAGACCGACGCATCGAGTATTCTGGCCTCTAATTTAATCTTTCTTCCATTCTCTTTTTTTTTTTTTTGTAATTTTTCTTTTGTTTAGTTTTACGCTTTAAATATATCAAATCATTCTCGCGGAAATACAACTAATAGTCTTTATCACCGTTTCGAATTTTTTTTTTTTCATCTTTCTCGTATGGTCACTCGTTCCTGGATTTTTTTTTGTTTTTCTTTCTTTTTTCGTTTTGTTCGTTCTTTAAGCACGTATATTGTCTTTGCTCGATATATCATCGTCGTAACGGCACTAGCTTACGTTTTTTTTTTTGTTCATCGTTCTTTCCGTGCTCATTCGTTCTTTTTCTTTCATCGCAGGAAAGACTTTTTTTTTTACTATGCGGCAGCCGCCTCTATATGGCTCGAGCCCTCGAAATTTTTTTCGTGTACAATGATAATAATAATAATAATAATAATAATTTCGTGGACACCAACAATAACATCAGGGATGAAAACGATCCAACTAATGAAGACCTGACCAAGATCTGTTTGTAACCAGTTTGCGAGAGTATTCTACTTGACACACGTCCGTAGAATACTCATAGGGACCGACTAAAAGCCGATAATTGTGAAAAGAACATGAATAATAATAATAATGATTTTTCGTCTGAAATAAATTACGAACGAAAAGGATAAAAATGGCAATTCATCTGTCGCTTAACGTGACCCTCTTATCACGGGTATCGACAATTATAATATATTCACGCACACACGTAATTCAGACCTCGGAGACTGTTTCACGAATCTTGAAACGCAAAAAAAAAAAAAAAAAAAAACAAACAAAACCGTTAGCATGCAATTGTACGTGTATAAGTCACTTATTGCCAAGGTAAAAATATTATTTACGGGATCTTCGTTTTGACTCGCTTTTTAACGACTTTTATCCACGACTTTTCTTTCATCGACAATTGTTTCCACGAGGTCTCGAGAAAAATTGATTTTCGTTTGGCTGAAACGTATTCCGTTTTTAATCGATTTGATTCGAGAGAAATTCAAGCTCGTTCGACGATGATACATTTTCGTCGGATCTAAACTTTAACTTCTCGATTATTCGAGTTCAAGTTCCGTTTTTTTTTGTTTTTTTTTTTTAGTGCACAGGGTGATCGTAATGAACGAAATCGGTATGGGAAGAATCAATTTTTTTCGAGCCTTGCAGATGATAGGCTTTAAAAATATCTGCTCGGTGAGCTGACCTATCGAACGTTCCTCGTATCCCCGATTTACTTATCACGGATATCGCGCATCGTTAATCAACCGTTATTAATACAGTTTGATCGTCGTCAATACAATCTATTAATCTCTTCGAACCGCTCTCACCGTCAATAAAACTCCATCGCGAGTGATATGATTCTGTAACTTTTTGATTTCTTCTTTTTTTTTTTCATTTTCATTTTTCTTCCCTAAGCTTTAATACTGATCTGACCAAGTGAATTTTTAATTCTTCGTTCTTCTTTTATTGTACCGGGCCCTATCTTCAAACATGACGTTTTCGTCGAGAGTCGAGAGCGAGAGTATCGAGTTATTACGATGTTTTTCTTTGCCAAGGAAAATTGTGATTTTGTGCGTTTTTTAGTTTCACCGGACAAATCGAATTTTTAATTTAATTTAAATCCTTCTCTTTCTCTCGCTTTCTCTCTCTCAGCGATAATTTCTTACAAGATTTCTCAAGAAAACGCTTTTCACATTTTTTTTCCAGTGACATATTCACAACCAGAAAAAAAACTCTCAGAGATCTATTTCTTCAGTATTAACCACCATGATTTCTATACACTTTTCGGACGTATACTCGTGTATAATAATTAGAACGAGTTGCGGAGCTCTGTCTTTTCACTGACGAAAAAATGCATTTTTGAGGTCGCGAAAGCGAAAAAATTTGATAAACGGAAAAGTGAAGCATCAACCATGGAAATCAATTTTCATGGAAAATCCTCGTTCGGCTGAGAATCAGTAAGCTTTTCGAATGACTAAATCAAGTGCAATTAGGATCGTGAAGGACGAAGGAAAAATTGATATCTCGGTGTGGACGGAGCTCCATCATTTCCACTCGTATCGCAGTTTCGTTTCGATGTCGTATTTTTTTTTTCCCTTTTCGTTCTTTTCACCCCAATTCAAAATCGAGATTCGAAACTTTGTACAGTTTAGAAGTAACGCTTGTTTGATAAGGGGAGATCATTCGTTCGATACGACAATTTTGAGTACTGAAATGTTCGATCTGCCTCGGGCAAACGAGAGACACAGAGTGGAAAATATTTAAACGTAAACCAGGTAAGAGAAGAAAAAAAAAAAAAACAGTTACTCGCGAGCACAATAAAACAAACGGTTGAAGCAACAATTCGAATTGTAATTCGATGGCTCGTTTCAGCAGTGGCCAACGCAAATAAAAAGCTCGACATAGGAACCTCGAAGATTTATCAAAATCGTGTACGAACGCGCATAAGCCTATCCGTAAACGAGATTCGTACACGCGCTTAATAATCCGCGTTTTATCTACGCGCAAAAACGCTTTGAAGTAACAATGACCGTTGTGAATAAAGAAACAAAAAAAAAAAAAAAAAAAAAGAAAAGAGACCAAAGATATTCGAAAATATCACACGTGACTAGTTTAGCGATTGCGCTGAATTGAAACAATAATTAAGCGCGAATTGACCTTCGTGACGGTATTTTCACAACTGTTCCTTCCTCTCGAAATATATATTTTCTTGGACTTTTAGAAATCCCCCGTAAATCATATGGTTACACCTCGAAGTGTACTCTAATCAGATACGAGTGCACAGAGATGGCGGACGATAGATAATTGTAACAGTTATTTACGGTTTTCGTTGTACATTTTCTCTTTCGTTTAGATTCAGATAGAGAAATTATTATTATTAATATTAATATTATTATTATTATTATTATTATCGTTATTATTTACTCGCATCTTCAAGGAGGGGTCGACCTCTGACTAGCTGCCACAGAACGACAAAATCAAAGCTCGAAATTATTCCAGAAACCTTGAAACCAAATCGATGTGTGATCAGGAGCGTTTTTTTTTTCTAGCGCACACATATATTTATATATTATATGTAAGATATGAGGGTTTTATATTATATATTTGTATACAATATTATATATTCATACATATATAATATTATATAATATATAACGTAAATCCAGTTGTAAGCAACGTCTCATCCGCTATCGTTCAATTTCTTGGTACTTATTAGGTACTTGGTACTTATCGGTTTACTTACGAAAACAAGACGAAAGAAAAAAAAAAGAAAGAAAGAAAAAAAAAACAACCGACATTATCACTCGTTTGCCCCTCTCTCGCGCTTCGAAAATATACCGACGAGCAACAACCGTATCAGCGAAATCTTTGTCCTTTCGATCGTGCTTGAGTAGCCCGAATCGAGTATCGAAAAGAATCGAAAAAAAGTGACCGCAAATATAGCGACAGTACTTTGCTTTTTTCTACTGATCGACGTTAGAAAAATAACATCTAACGATGATGATAATGATAATAATGATAATAATAATAATTATTATTATTATAATAACAATAGCAATAATCCATTCATATTTATATATCTCTAACAGTGTCTGTGTGTATGTGTGTGGTGTTTTAGTTGTCAGTGATTGGGACGCTTAAAGAATAGGGACAATCGATGAAAGGTCGTAGTACAAAACTGCTCGAATCGCAGATGTGATTGCTCGTTACTATTGATAAATAGGATGAGAGAGTTTAGTACTTAACTACGCACAGACATCGAAGATTTATCGCGTAAGTGATGAGTGAGCAGCTTATATACTTTTCTTCCTCTTTTTTTTCTTCACTTTTTTGGTTCTCTCATCTTTTTTTTTTTGCCTTTTCGTCGTTTTTCTCAACTTTTCTTTTCGTCATTGTGTGTTTTTTTATCTCTTTTCTCTGTTTTTTTTTTTCTTTTTTTTTTTTTTTCTCTTAAATTTTCCTGTTCGCAACGGCTGCTTCATAAAT
>JAPYZJ010001509.1:0-39579 GCA_030522765.1 Ophioninae sp. B BG-2022a | reverse complement strand
CTTTCCGGGGAAACTATACGAGATATCGATACGAATCCAACGCTATTGTTTAAGTCAGGCAAAAACCGTTTCCAAACCCATCTTATAAATCTCCATAGCCCATAAAAAGCTCACGCTACGACCTTTTGAAATCTCGTGATTTTTGCGATTTTCCGGAAAAGTGGCCGAGGAAGTCGAAAAAATTTTTTTCGTTTTTAAACTCTTAAAAGGATCTATTTCATCGGAAATTTTCCGCTGATTACGAATATGCCCGAGTTTTTGCTAAGAGTGCAAAATTAGACTAAGAAAAAGTGAAAAACCTTTCGAGAATATTTTTTCGACATTTTTCCCTAGAAATGGAGAGTTCAATGCGAACCAAATTGTGGATTTATCTTCAAGGTATAAAAATACATCGTCATGGACCTATGACACTAAACGACTAAATATAATAATTATTTCAAGGCCAAACTATCCACACCACGAAATCAACTTTCTTCGCAAAAAGGTTGAATCGTGATTCAAAGAAGCTATCGCGACTCTGATAAATCGTTCGGCTGTTCAGCACAAGAGGGAGAATTTTTTGTCTCTCGCGTCTTCATCCCTGAGAGGAACGAAGAAAGAACGATTGTTGGAAGTTCGGTGTCCGAGGGGATTTCGCGAGGATCGATTTTAAACAGGAAGTGAAATATTAATGTACGAGTTTGAAGGCTCGTGTAGGGAAAAATGTTGGAAAACGAGGAAACCGGTAGTCTGTACAAAGATGGCTGTAAGTGAGTCATAAGATGAGATAATAATGGTGATTTCGAGAGATCGAGACCGAAGAGGCAGAGAGAATATAAACGAAGGAAGAAGCGACCGCGAAGTACAGAGGGCGTACACAAACAACTCGAGCAAAAGAAGAAATACTGGAAGAAAAAAGGCAGCCGGAAAAAAGAAAAGAATTCGACACGCCCGGTGCTTCGAAGCGAGGAGAAAAAAGATTCTTCGTGCTGTTGCTGTTGCTGCTGCTGACGTTCCAAGGGGCGATGAAACGTCGAGAAAGGCGCAGAGAACGTTTATACACAGTGAGTATCCATGGCAAACGTGTCCCGGTCGATCCTTCACCGCATGCGACCAAAGCCCCGGACTTTGCAACAAGGCGCCGGGGAAAACCGGGCAAAGAGGGTAAATCCCGGACGCCATCAAAGGTATCAATAGATAACAACGCTTGCACTCGACAGGGATCAGTAAAACTTTCATTTTACCCGATGTACGAAACAAACCCATACAAACTCTGATTAAGTTTTTCATTCACCGATTTATCATCCACTAAGAGGTACGTATTAGGGTACCCTGGTCTAGGAGTACGCATCCGATAAGAGTACGCATCACCAAAAGCTATGAAGTTTTTGACTATGCACGACTAACTTCAGTCGTATTTTTATATAACCTGCAATTAGAGATGCTGGGCGAAAAGAGAATCAAATCCGGCAGAAAACGGAGAAATTACGTAAGTTTAAAGACTTTTGCTGAAAATCCTAAAGATTTTTCAATTTCTGATTATTTTTGTAATTTTGAGTCATATTTTTTTATTTTGTTTTTTTTACTTTATGAAGTATTTTTAAACTTTATTTCGTTTTTGTTACTTTATGAAAGATGTTTAAATTGCAAACGAAATAAATGCTTATTTGATTTCCTAGACTTCATATTTGTTTTTTTAGAATATTTTGAATCTTAAGTGCGTACTCCTAGACCAGATTACCCTATAGCTGCTTTTTTACAAACACAAAAAAAAGCGAACGATTTTCGTCGCGTCGATCAATCACTGGATCATTTTGAATCTTCTCAAGTTTGGATTCGACCAACTGGAGTCCTTTCAACGAGGAAATTTCAACGACGTTGAACGACCTCTAACGTATTTTCATTAACGACCCCGCGCATAATCTAAAACCCATTGTATCACCAGTCACGAATCGGAAGCGCGTTTAACCACTAAGGCACAACCGTCGCTGGAAAATTGATCGATGCTCCAGAGGTCAATCCGGTCGATTGACAGGGAAAAAGACTCGGCGATTGACAGTAATTGACAGTTGATGAATTCAAGATTGACATCCATCATCGTCACCAAAAGAGACAAAGCCTCTGAGATATCTTACGTTGAAAGAAATTTGCCTTTTATGGAGACCCGTTAAGACTGGGTAATATAATTCGATCGAGTACCGTTTCGTTTGCTCTGGGTAATGAGGGTCTCGCGAAGGAATGAGGCACTTGCGTATCGGACCGCGTTTGATGGCGGTGGGCACGGTATGGAAAGCGCGAAGTATTGGCGCAGAATTTGTGGGAGAGATTGATAGGTATATATGTACAGGGTGTCCCAGCTAAGAATGTCATCCTTGAAATGGGGGGTAGGGGGTGAAATTCTAAGACGATTGATATAAGCATGTATAGGTCCCGGATCAACCCCTGAATTGTTATGAATTTTTTACGGCAGGCAATCGAACGCGCCCGAGCCGTAGAATCCGCGTGGTGGGGGTATCGCCCCGCCCGACGTAGGCCCGTCGCGTCTGATTGGCTACCGTAAAAAATTAATAACAATTCAGGGGTTGATCCGGGACCCATACATGCTTATATCAATCGTCTTAGAATTTCACTCTCTACCTCCCATTTCAAGGATGACACTTTTAGCTGGGACACCCTGTATACATATATGTGTGGATTGGTCGTGAAACGAAACGCACATCGTTCTCACACGGCTAATATGGCCTCGATCTAGTTTCTGGGTAAAAAGCCCGTTCGGTATCCACGAGCGATGCGACTTGAGGGAACACACGTTTATATCGATACCAGGGTAGTCTTGGCAAACACAGTTAGACGTATAAATGTGCGCACGGTAACGGTGATGCGGAGAATCCCATTGCGAATAAAAACGAAAAATAAGACGATAGAGGGAAGAGCAAATACAGGAAATAAAACGTTCCTCGATCGTCGCTGTACAGGCACACGTGCAAGCCTCTGTATCTACACTGGTCTCTCGCACAGGCACACTCGGATGTGTGCCGTCGCGTTAGATGAAATCGGATGTAACGGGATTCACGTTCTGCACGTTGAATTTATTGGCTTAGAAGATTGGAATTTGAGTTCATAAATGTTCAACGTGCTGGAAATTGTAATATTGCGAATATAATTACGTGTATCCGCGAAAAGGGAAGGAGAATTTGACGCCTGGTTATTCGTACTTCTGTTTGCCTGAATCCTGATGGGAAGTGGTCTGTTATGGTAGTGGTATGACGGAATTAGTGACACGGGTGGATAAGCGTCCACCGGGCAGTGCAATAGCAAGAGAACCCGATATTTCTCAGAAAATCGTGTAGAATTTTGAGCAAAAAGTTTGTACCATTGATTCAAAAGAATTTTTGGGTTTTTCACAGCTTTCTCGAGCCCACGATAAATACGACGTTGAAGTTTGCATCGTTGAAACGGAACGAAAATTACTTTTTTTTTCTTATTAATCAATTATTTTTGTTCAGCTGATTTAGGATATGAGAATTCGTTAAAAAGTTTTTGTTTTTCATCTTCATAAAAAAGTTACAACTTCGTTTTGAAAAAAGAAACGGTGTGGATATTGATGAATGTAAAGAAATTAAAAATCGGAAACTGCAATATCGTTGCATTCCAACGATGCAGATTTTTATGCAGATTTTTCAATCCCGAAATTTTCTTGAACGAATTTCGGCCACGAAATTCACGCAATTATTTTTTAAAAATCTTCATCGAGCAATCTACAAAAAGTATGCGAAACATCATTTTTTATTAATTATTACGCTAATGAAAAATTGGAAAAGAAGACGAAATTTGTATCTAACGATACAAATTTCGATTCAATTTTCCTTTTTCTACGAGATGGTTTGGTTCTTTCAATATTCGGTTATTAATCCTGATGATACGTGATCGGTGGAGGGGAAAAGTCGTGACGCTCGTGGCTTTCAAGTGACTGTAATTTGACACCTATATATGTATACACATGGGTATATTACTATACGAGGATCGGATCGTGAATGCACACAGATTCATCCATGACGATGTATCCATGACGATCGGCATAACGAAGAAATATCTGATGTTCGAATTCCATCTGGTAAGTTGAGTAAAGACGTACCGGAGCTTGGCGCGATTAAACAAGACCAACGGTACTGGGTCAAGGGTCAGAGTCGCGTGCTTGAGAAGTCACTATGAGACCATATATATTTCGCTACTTCTCTTTCCCTCCACACCTCACTCCCTCACTCTTATTTTCTCGCTCTGTCCTTTTTCCTCATTACTAAAAAAAAGTCTAACCGTAACAGTTCTGACGTTAACATTGGCCTGACTACGTTAAACCGCGAAGTTTAATAGTTACATGAAAAGCGAACAAATTATGCGAAACGATATAGGCATTGATGAATAAATAAATATTTGCTCGGTAAAATATTTATGTATTTATCAATCTGTATTTTTTCCTGTGGAAAGTGGTCCTCCACAGGTATAATCCACTTGTGCCAATTCTTTTTGGTATTGCCTCGAGTTCTCCCAGAGATACGGTCTTGATCCCCTCAATCGTAGCGAATCTCGAATGGTAGTTTTTCGCCAATACCATCACGAAGAAGCAACGATGTGTAACCAGGTGCATGATCGTTTTTTATAGCTAAAACTCGCCAAACCCAAACGAATACGTCCTACCTCTATATCTATCAAAAACAAACTACGTATACAAAATGTCTCCTAATGTCAACATATGTTGGAGACATGTGTACCAACATAACAAAAAAAATCGAAAATCAAATTTACATAGTCCGCGAAATTTCGGAAATTCGTTCAAAAGTTTTTGTTTTTGCATTTGAATGAAAGGTTACAACTTCGTTTTGAAAAAAAAATGGTGCGGATATTGATGAAAGTAAAAAAATTGGAAATCATAAAATGCAATATCGTTGCATTCCAACGATGCAAATGTCCTTTTTTGAAAATTGAAAAAAACTCCTTATTTCTTGAATAAGGATTATTTTTTTAATTTATAAACCTCGTACGTGTCAATGATGATAATACATCCCATGTGGATACGTGTATCTGGATGGAATTGAAGTTTGCATCGTTGGTATAGGACGATTTTTAAAAATTTCTTTTTTTCGTGATTACCCAAAAAGCATATGTAGCAGGTCGGTTGTAGATCACGAAAGAAGGATCCTCAAAGTTGCGTGCATAATTATCCAAGTTCAAGTGTGTAAAAATAGTAAAAAATATTGCTATAAAAAATTAATAAAAAATATAAAAAATTTTGGGGATTAAAAAAAAACATAATTCTCAGCCTCACTAAAAATCCTGAGACCCTTAATCTACGAAAAGATAGATTACTGTAAAAACGAACGAATAAACAAAAAAAATTTCGTCGCGTTCCAACGAAGCTTCCAAGCCATAAATATATATATATACACTCCCATGCACTATACATCACATTGGCAAGGTAAAATCGAGGTATAATGAGGTGACTATATCAAATTAGTGGTCTCGATTGGCAAGTGCCCTGAAGCGTTAAAAGTCTCTCTTCATCCATCGTTTTTCTTTGCCAGTCGAGACTCGCTCTCTTTCTCTCGTGATTTCGGGACATTCGTCTCTCGTAAAAAAATGCTAATATATAACGGACAAAATATAATACCGATCGAGTGTCATTAGCGTTGATCAGAATCTCCAAATGTAGAGATTCAACGAAGCGACGTCAATAGATGCGTACCGCGAAATATTAAATCAGAGGTCCACTTAATCTGATTTCTACTATGGAAATAATCCACTATTTAGTATGTTTAATCAAAATGTATCGTTAATTCTATAAAAAAATGAATGACGAATGTAGCGTAAAATTTCTTCATCGGTAATTCTGATATCAAATCATTCTGACATATGTAGGTTTGAAGGATGAATATCTAAGTTGTTAATAATTAATTTCTCATCATTAATAATTAATTCCTCATAATTAATAATTAATTTCTTATCTTTAATAATTAATTTCTCATAATTAATAATTAATTTCTCATCATTAATAATTAATTTCTCATCATTAATAATTAATTTCTGATTATAAATTGTTATCTGTTTCTATGCGTTAATCAAAACGCGACCAAGATTTTATTGATATAAAAGTATTCACGTCGTAGTGATCGAAGCATAAAACATCTTCGAACACTTTTTTTTTCACTATGGCTTCAACAAAACACAAATTTTCTTTTTGTCACCCATCAAAAATACATTAAAAAAAAAACAATCCGAATCTCGAACGAGTAGCAATAGCAAAATAAAAATAGCCTGTGTAAAGCTTTTGGACTGTCGATGATTATTTGAGGCTTGACTCCATCAGACACATGAAATCCGTTCATAAGTCGTAAATAATTAGGTAAAGCCTTCGTCCATCGACGTCGAAGATATAGAAGCGGCGCGGAAAATAGATTTCAAAAGGTTTTCATCACCGGGACTTATTGATTCCGAGCGAGCAATACGCCGGCAGGTTCACTCGAAGCTGGTTCTTGAGCTTTTCATTTAGTGTCACATTGATTCATCCCTCTTTGTACGATTTATATATATAGATATATATATATATTTATATTTGATATAAAATATATTTTTTTTATAGATTTCTGTATATATGTATATATATCCATGTACGTGAATTATCCGTACAATAGTAAAGAAAGAAAAGACATGAAGAAAGGAGAAAAAAATAACAAAAAAGAATATGATTTTTTATTAATAAACGAATTCATTTTTTTTTCTCGTACTTTCATTCCCCTTTTTTTTACGAAAAACTTCTTCTTATTAATTACTTCTTGTTAATAAAAAAAAAGTTATTCTCTCTTCGCCCTTGTATTACAAAAACAATTATGCCTTATTAAAAATAATAAAAAATTCTTTCTCGTTCCTTTTTCGCTATTTTTTTCACTCTTCGAAAAATACTATATAACGTAAATGACATAAATATTAAAGATGGAAAATTCATCAATATTTTGATTGTACTCGGTTTTAATTTCGAGAACCTTACTGATCAGTCGATCGCTCGATATATGTCAATTTTCCGTTAGAATAATCCTGTGCACATTTTTCCTACGTTTTCGTTTTTTTTTTCCCTAAAATGAAATTTTCGTTTTTCCCTTCACGTTTTTCGATCCGGGCAAGCGAAAATAAAAACCGATGATAAGTAGATCACACTGCACACACGGTCACAAACACTCGCACGGCTTAGAATGACACACGTGACACAATTAACAATTTTTTGAAATTTGTTTCAACTTTTAAACTTTTCGAAGGATTTTTTTTCTCAGCTGTCATTGAGAGCGAGAGAAGCCCGAGGACTCGAAACTCGCGCCGCGCCGTCCGAATCAACACTGTGGAACTGAAACGCGCGGACTGAGAAATCGTGCCGACAGAAACACAGAAGAGCCGCTCCGGCGGACTATACACAAACCACGACGATCTTGCGCGCTCTCTGCCGGATGATCTTCGCGGTTTCAACCTTCCCGGACTACAGTCATTGGCGACAAAAGCCAAATTCAGATTCCTCTCGGTTTTTATGTACTTTAGTGACTTTCGAAAAATGTTTATGGCAATTGATGAAATGTATTGTAAATCTATGTCTGTGTCATCATTTAAAGCCAATCAATGAGACAACAACACAACAAAAATTTTGGGCTCATTTTTCGGAAGTCACAAAAATTCGTTTGCGCCAATTTCGAAATTCTATTACTTTTTATGGGCGCGTTTCCGCGAGCTTCGAAACCCCATAACTTTTTTAACATAACAAAAATGTATAATATAAAAATTTATATTTATAAAAAATTTTATTTATATTTAATATAAAATTTTATATTTATTAAAAATTTTATTTATATTTATTAAAAATTTTATTTATATTTAATATAAAATTTTAATTAAAATAAAAACATGAAAAACAATAAAAACGCAAACTTTGCCATGACGAATATCATCCGAGTAGATTGAAGTTTGTATCATTAGAACGTTTCGATTTATTGTTAATTTTCTTCTTTATCCAATCATCCACAATATTTCCGATTAATAAAATTTGCTAATAAAAAAAAACCTTCGAACACATTTTTCATAATTTTCGTAGCGCAAATCTACCACAGAAAGATCAGAAAATTAATCGATTTAATTAAATTCTCAATGCATCCTAAACTTCAGCCCCATTCAATACACGTATAAATATATAGGGTATACAAAAAAAATAAAGTTCCTTAAATATACAAACATTATTTTCACTAGGTGCTCGACCTTTTTTCTTTTTTTTTTCATTGTACGTCATCAAATCAAGTAAAACAATAGCGATAAAAAATGATGGGTTTTTTTATCGAAAATGTTGGATTACCGAGGATGGAAATGTCGCGAGGGGGCTGCCAATGACAGGCCGAGCTTTCCAAGTACTCGAGGTCTTATTTTATTTTCGTACAAGATTCATCGATGGTGGGCTGTAGAAGCGGGGCAGCAGAGGATCCGTCGTCAAAGTGAGAAGGGACTCTGTCTCGCGTGTGTCCCTCTGCTTCGAGGATCGCGAGCTCAGGATACAACTTTCGATCTTTTTCTCTCCCCCCCCCCCTCCTTCCTTTCGCTCTTTCTCTTTCCGTCGGGCAGCAAAGCAGCCGAGGGGAATTCTTTTCACTGGCTTTCGGAGTTCTACCTAGAGCATTTATGCGGTCGCTGTACGTTTTCATCTCACTCGCACACACGTACGACAAAAAGGGGCGGAGGGAAGATTCCAAAGAGATATCCAACAGAAAAGTCTACACTTGGTGCGATTCCCTCGGGAGACCTATGCAAATGTGCGTGGACAACCTGCGGCCTGAGACGTAACGTTTATCCCTTTTTTTATTTTTTTTTATTTATTATTTTTTTTTTTCGGTCCTCTGTCGTTTTTTTTTTACATCCGTTTTCCAGTTGTCGTCGAAAACCTTCGTTATCGCATCGTAACATAACGGAGATAAGAAATAAAAAGATGGAAAAAAATAAGGTAAAACGTTCAACTCGGATATTAAATCGCACGGAATTCCGTGGCAGGGAATAGACCAAGAGTTTTGGCGAATTATGCACCGAGTGGTGGGTCCAAGACGCGTCGTTTATATTCGGCATATATACGAATACGATTTTCGTTCCCCAGCACGGGTGTACCAAAACTGAGTATAGTTATTCACAAATTTTATTCTGTGACTTTTTCTGCATTGATCACGATTTTTTTTCATTTTATATTTTTACTTTCCAACCCCTTAAGAAATTATTTTTGCAAAAGCTGGAATACTCATTTTTTAAATTTCTTCAGTACGTTCAGGTAACATTATTGTTAATAAATCTACAAAAAGTCAAGATATTTTTACTTTTCCGATGATTGTTATAATTATATAACCGTCAAAATAAATCAATCGAGATTTATAAAATAACAAAAGATTAATTAACCGATAAACTAATGAATCTGCAGACACTTCTTTCCCCACAAATGACCTTGTTTGATTCATACGTTTATAACTACTAAATAATTAAATAAAAAGTGCCAAATTAATGAATGTATTATTGTTCTATCATGAACACAACTTTTCCATCAATTTCCAGTAATCTATGCGATTTTTCAATATCCATCCAGCGATAGTTTGATTACAGAATCAAATCAAATTTGACCATAGAATTAAATCAAATTTGATCATAGAATCAAATTAAATTTAATCATAGAATCAAATCAAATTTGATCATAGAATCAAATCAAATTTGATCACAGATCAAATCGATGAGCAAACGTGGTTGATTTATTTAATCGATAGGTGTCTTTTATTGATAACATTGTGGTCCGTTTGTTAATCGTATTGAGTATCCGACGTCTGGCACGAAGATTTACAGTTGAGGATACTTTGTACGTGACATATGTACGAGGACGACCTGCGACGTCTCTTTGATTTTTCGTTGAGAATTCGATGCGGTGATAGGACAAACAGTGATTTCGTTGTAGTGATTCACAATCTTTTTTTTTTGGCCCCTTCCATATCTGACTGCCATTACGTCTATATCTATTTATCTTCTTTTCCCTTTGCCCTTCACCCCCACCCCTCTCTCCATCTTCTTTTCTTCTCTCTCTCTCTCTTTTACTTATACCCTTATTACTATGAGGGGACGGTTCGCTCAATTTCGCTCTCTGCGGTTTCAATCTCTCGCAGAGTCTCGTAATACGTCGCCAGTCACGTATATTTGCATAAGACGAACCGACGTGCTCACCGTGAAAGTATTATCGGATGTATACAAATCCTGATGGAGGGTGCATCAAGAGAGGCCCTCACGAAAACGAATTCGAATACGTGGACTTCTTAAAATGAAAAAAAAAAAAAAAAAAAAGTTTGAAGACGCATGATAAAAAAGTACTAATGATCGTTACGCTCCAGAGCTAAAAAGTACATCACGTTTTAATGTTTATATCGGATATTTGTAACGAGTTATGTATGGGTATGGGCTATGACATTCTTGTAATCCCAAGTGGCAAACTCGTTTGTTTGGGTTTGCGTTTGATGCTTGCTATTTGAATCTTGTGGATATCGAAAGAGCTTGTGAGCACCCAAGAAGATCAGATTGAAGTTTGGTTCGTTAGAACGCGAAGATTTTTTTTTATTACGGTATTCAATTTTTGTTTTGAATTACGATTTTTTCATTAATTTTCAATTACGATTTTTTCGTTAATTTTCAATTACGATTTTTTCATTAATTTTCAATTACAATTTTTTCATTAATTTCCAATTACGATTTTTTCATTAATTTTCAATTACGATTAATTCAATGTTTTTTCAATTATGATTTTCCCAATTTTTCTGTCAATTTCGTATTCTTAATTTCCTATTGTCGATTTTAGAAAAAAATACTTATTTTTATGAAATTAAAAAAATACAATAAGATCAATAAAAAAAATATATTGCTCGAGTGAACGTTAATGTTTACTTTTTAAGGAAACAAGCATTCCATAATGTGAAAACTATCAAGTTTTTTTCTACTTACTGCAAACTATTTAATAAATACATTGTTTGTGTTATAATAAATAATTTTTTTTCGAGGAAACAAAATATTTTTGAAAAGTGAAACATTCATCGATGTTTTTATTGAGATTTTGTATTTTTTATTCTTTTATTATTTTGCTGAGAATTTTTGGACTTTGCGAATGTTTTCGAAATAAATCCTATATTACACGGAGTCGCCCTCCGAACGTTCTCGTTTCCATATCCTTAACTCGCACCGTACACGCACTCGTGGTACCCCTCTCTTACTCAATTACTTCCTCTGTGCTCCGAGACACACTCGCTCGTTTCTTCTTCGTTCTTGTGGTACAGTTATCCGGTTCTTCGCTCGCGGAAACAGGGCCATTACCAAACGGTAAATTAAACATGAAACGTGGGAGCTTCGATCAAAGAAGAGACGGGGAGGCTGACTACCTTGCGAGATTCATATTCGTACCGCGAACCCTTCGATCTCTGCACTCTTCGTTTTACCTGCATGTTATTTGTCATTACACGTGACTCGTTCGTCGTAAAAATTTATTTGAATTAATTATTTAAATTACTATTTATTTCAATTAATAGTTCATAATTTCATAAAATAAAATAAAATTTTTAATAAAAATATAGAAAAATATCTAATATATTATAATATTTTTCTATATTTTTATTTTAAATTTCATTTTATTTTCTGAAAATATGAACTATTAATTTAAATAAATAGTTTATTAGCGCAATAGACCTTTTTTTTTAATTTATAACGAGACACAATCACTTATGGTTTCACTCCTTGTAAATCAGAGAAACAAGTCATTTTCTACTGTGAACAATTTTCTCTCATTACGTTTACGATTTTTCAATACCATACTAAGGATTTCCGAATAATCCTCTTAGTAAAATTTTCTTCTGCCAATCTACTGAGCTCGTGCCAAAAATCTGTGAAATCAACGTGAAATCAAAAATATTCCCGACAATTATGAAACGCAAATTACACGGCGACGCTCTTTACCTAATTGATTATTATGTAAAAAAAAATGATTTGTCGTAAATTATGACATTTGAGTACCGACGTAATTTCATTAATTATAACAAATTCGTATAGAAGCGAGCATATCACTTTTTATCTCGTTCTCTCATTTTTTCTTTCTCTCTCTTTCCCTCTTTCCATCTCGCTGGGACGTAAAAGGGATTTTGCCATTCATTAAATTCCCATCGTAAGAAGACCGTATTCGTCACGGAACTTAATTAGTCGCTTTATAGCTGTACATTCATATATTATGTCTCACTTTTTTTCCATTTTTACACACGCTATTTTATTTATTATCAAACTGTATTCGCGATACCAGCGCGGTATTCTGCTCTATAGTGGCTTCCGGTTCCGCATTGACACATCCGTTAGAGGCGCCACTCGCACTCCCGCGCACTTTACCATACGCATGATTGAGCTATCGTTCGATACTTGGCGAAGTTTCGAATAAAAACGACAAGGCCATCCAAAAACAATCGTATCTGAAATTCATTTGAATCCATCACGTCGTATTTTCCAGTACCATAACTGTAAGTTATGGTGAAGGTAACTCTAGACACGATTTTTTTAATGATATAATTTGATATAATTGATATAATAATGATATAATTTTTACCGGGCTTAGCCTCGAAATTGAATTTTTATACCTTGAAGACAAATCCACAATTTAATTCACATTGACCTCTCCATTTCTAGAGAAAAATGTCGAAAAAATATTCTAGAAAGGTTTTTTCGCATTTTCCCAGTCTAATTTTGCACTTTCGGCAAAATTTCGGGCATATTCGTAATCAGCGCAAAATTTCCGGTCAAATACACCCTTTTAATACTTTTAAAATGGAAAAAAAATGTTTCGACCTCCCCGGCCACTTTTCCCCGAATCTTAAAAATCACGATATTTCAAAAGGTCGTAGAGTAGGCTTCTGTTATGCGATAGAGATTTATTTAGTGTGTTTGAAAAAGGTTTTTGCCTGACTTAAAAAATGGCGTTGGAATCATATCGATATCTCTTATAGTCTTTCTGGAAAGTTCACTTGAAAAATCGCAAAAAACGAGGCCAAAGGGGAATGCATGGAGAAATTGGCAAAAATCGATGGTCCAACTTTGAAATTCTGCCAAAAATCTAAAAATCATCGGATTTTAATGATTAAAAAAGCATTTTAAAGAGAAAATCATAACGAAGAGATTAAGCGCAGAGTGGAGTGCCAAATCCTAAAGGAAAAAAAGTTATCGATGATTGAGTGAAAAAACTTTTTTTGTCCTAAAAACGAAAAAATTTGTTGATTTTTAATATTTTTTTAAATGGTCTATTTTGATTTAATTTGATCCTCTAGAAAGTACGATTAACGTCGTGCTTTCTAGAAATGAATGCAAACCGGAAACAACGCTGATTATACCTGGCTCACTCGTTGATGTCCGTACAAACCTATGAATACAAATATGCATATCGATTTTCGAGGGGAGACCTCTCCGTTTCTTGATTGATGGAATAGCACTGCACGTCGTTCGTTCCTCTCGATCACTCAATCGCAAAAATGAGGTTAGATATATTCACACAACGATACATCCTCGTCCAACGATCTTCTACACGGTGTAGATGTACGAGTGCACGTGCTGGCAAAAATAAATCCATAAGCAACGAACGTATCCGTTCTTTGCATCCATTTAGTATTACTTTGGAAAATCAAAAAAATTTTAACAAAAAAAAAGGAGTTTTTTTTTTAATACTGAAAATTAAATTTAAATATTGGCAAATACAAATCTATCAATAGGTGTCTAGTGCCTACTTTTTTG
Source organism: Ophioninae sp. B BG-2022a (assembly GCA_030522765.1). Taxonomy (NCBI): domain Eukaryota; kingdom Metazoa; phylum Arthropoda; class Insecta; order Hymenoptera; family Ichneumonidae; species Ophioninae sp. B BG-2022a. Next base: position 25,755 of record JAPYZJ010001509.1, on the reverse strand, counting down.
ACGCAGGGGTATATAGAAAATATTTATATTTACATAGATTTTTTATTTTGATGACGTTGGAGGGGGGGGGGGGGCTGGAAATTCGAGCCGTGCGTATGTAGGTATAATCCTACCTACGTACAATCTTGTGTCCGTGTACATATCGCGGTTAGCTATCAATTATCCGGCGGTGTACGATGATCGGGCCGTAATTGCCGGGGCCGTGATTACGAGAGCAATCAAAGCACACGTAGCCCTCGACTACGGATGATACAGTGCCCACGAGAAACCCGTGGGAAATGAGTATAAATATCAAACGGTCTATGAAAAACGAAAGCTTGGAAAAATCGATTTTGTGCAACGTGAAGAGAAATAGAGAGACTGGGAGGAGAAGGGGGGAGGGGGCAAAGGGTACAGATGATGATGAGTTAGAGAAGTGAGCTCACGAAACGAGACACGCAGGGACTCGCGAGCTCGTCATCGTCTTTTTTTTCTCTTTTCCCTCTTTTTATATATATAGATATGATAGTATACACGGTGACCGGGAATGCGATCTATTCCTTCAAAGGGGTCATAGTAGAGGTCATTTGCAACAAAAAATGTCCCAGCAACTGGGGCTCGAAAATTGGCTTTTTAATTTTCAGATTATGTAAAATTTGGATGCAAAATTTTTTATTAAATAATCATAAACTCTTGGTCTCTCAGAAAAGTATCAAATCGTTGTTTATAATAGCGTATATTTTGCATAATTTTTTATTCTAGGCAGAAAGTCAGGAAATTCTTCAGAAAACATAAAAACATCAATATCTCAATAACCATCAATTTTCGACCGCCAGTTGATGGGACATTTTTTGTTGCAAACGACTTCTACTATAAACCCTCTGAAGAAATAGGTCGAACTTTCGGTCACCCTGTATATAAAGCAGGGAGTTCAAGGTTGAGGACATGGAATGCAGATAGATGTGGTAACGAATTTTTTAATTAAAGTCTGAAAAAAGAAATATCACCAGCACGTTGATAACGGTAGGTTAGATAATAAAAAATAATCATAATAGCGATGAGATTCCGGAGTTTGTACTTTCATTGGGGACCGTTAGTAGTCGTGTTCCCTCCAAGGGACGAAAGAAATATGATGCCGGGCATGTGTGCGCAGTCGAGTGACCGCGAGCTTCATTATTCATTTCCGCACGAAAAAAAAAAAAAAATTGCGCGAATCCTCAAAAACGTCTTTTTCTCTGACGATAATTGTCACTCCTAAAAGAGGATGCAATTTCTCATTTCAAATCCAAAGATTGGATTTCCATTGACGAGATTCTCAAATGCATATGGAGAAGTTGATTTTGAGCTCTGCCTATTCGTCTGGTATTGATCATCAAGACACTTGACCCTTTCGAAGCCCTCGAAGGTATTCCTGAGTACGAATGTGTTTTCACACATTCGTCCGATAATTATTTCGAAGACTATGAGGTATGGAGGTTTCGAATGCAGATACATTGGGAATACAGACAACTGGGAGAACCGATCCGGAAACGGAAGGGCCTCCAATTCAGTTGTATACTCGCCGGATTGGAGGAAGGTCATTTCGAAGACACTCACACAGCTGTTCGTTCGAGTGTATTCGTCATGTATGTCGAATGTGAAGCCAATCGGAGTTCGAGCAGGTGCAAGCGTGGACCGATGGGAGGAAGCAGCGGTTCGATACCGCATACGGAATTTCTCTGTCCTCTTCCCTCCACTTTCATCGTTCTCCAGCGCAGCAACTACATCGCCCTCCGTGCGAAACCCTGTGCATAACTACCTATACGCGTAATCGTTTGTGGTGTCGTATATGGAGAAGAAAAAACTGTGCGTGCGCATGGTTACAGGTAGTTCAACGAGCATGGACGAATTTACAGTAGAACATCGATTTCCTGAGCCCTCTTTTATATGGACTTGAAGTTTGCATCGTTGCGACGCAACGAAATTTATTTTCTCATTTTTTTTATTTCATTAAATCTATTATTTGGCGATTTTTTTTTCTATTTGAATTCTATTTTATCACAATAAAAATTTGCATAATTATTGAGGTATTTTAATTACGATTATGTTGAAAAAAAAATAGAGAAATTGAAAAATAATGATTTTCGTTGCCTCGCAACGTTGCGAACTTCAACCTCATTCTTTTATTCTAACGGTGATTGGCTACATCGGAATCTTCCAATTATGCGACTATCCGTATTCCATGTTCCGATTATACGTAAAATCTTAATACCATACGAAGTTTTTTTTTTTAAGGGCATGGCGAATATCGACATAATCTCACAAATTTTCAAAATCCCTTTTCTCGGCGTCGATTAAATTTACTTATTTTTTAACTGCAAAATTTGCATGCTGATCTTGAACCTTTTATTTGAAAGTATTTGTTCTCGAAGGTCTTTCGAATGTATATTAAAAAATACAGAAGGAATGAAAAAACGATTTTTATTTTTATCGATTTTTATTTCTATCGATTTTTATTTTTATCGATTTTTATTTTTATCGATTTTTATTTTTTATTTTATATATACCCACCCATGATTACGTATTCCTATTTTTCGAACTAGACTCGGTTCGAATGGGTTCACAAAATCAGGACTCTACTGTATGCGTACCCCCCACGTGTGTGTGGTCTTATAAAGCCGACGGGCTGTAAATCGCGGATACTGTACATCGATACCAGTTTATCGCCTATTATATCCATAATGGATCTGCAGTTTGCATCGCTGAAACCCAACGGAAGTTCGTATTTTTTTATCACATTGAAATCTACATCGTTGGAATGCAACGATTATTGTCTTTTCATTTGTGGTTGTTTTCACTACACTCCGAAGACATTTTTTTGGAAATTTCGGTTCGTCCGGTAGCGACAAAGAAAAAGTGTTTGACCCGGTCGTCAAACAATAAAGAATCAATAATAACTGGACGAATGAATAATACTTGTAGAACCCAAACAAAAAATAAAATATTTGTACAAGCAAAAGAATAAATAAAGAGCATTTAAAAAAAGTTTTATACAGAAATGCATTGACATTGAAGCTTCCATCATTAGAATTTTTCCAACGATTTTCCAAATTTCCTTCGGCAAAATAGGTCTGCAAAAATCATGGAAAATTTTTGTTTCATACTAATTTACCGTTTAACAACAAATTGCAAACACGTGATGCTGTAATTCAAAATCAAATAATAAAAACATCAGCGCCATAAAATACGTATAAAATTCGAAAATTCTCTATTTTCGTGGATTTGACAAAGATAATTTCGTTTACAAAATTAGTGTTGGAAATCCCTACAAAGTCGATGAACAACGGAGCGTTTGAAAGAGTTCTGGTTTTTTCTTTTGCAAACGCATCGTTATCGTCGAGTCCCCCCCCCCGGGGAATGGGCAGATGATTCTTGCCTGCATATAACCGAGCGAATAAGTTCACAAAAGGGCGAGATTAAGATCCGCGACGGGATTCATTAAGTCCCTTGGGAACTTGGTCGTCGTACGTCGACGTCCCTCTTCCACGCAACGACTGTAACGCTCTTGCTCTCTCTGTGATATTACGTGTGTGTGTATATGAGTGTACACTTATTACTATACAAGCCAGGGACGACGTCGACGTCCGAACGTCGCAGCCCGGATATCGACCTGACGCCTCGACCAAACACGATGGTCTAGACTAGACACCACCGAGACCTTAACCAAAATGCCAGCAGACAACCAGGAAGAGTATACCTACGTACATCCCGCGAAAAATCTGCGTGTTGAAAATCGTCCAAGTTTTTCCATTCCGATGACGATTCAGTTTGATGGAATTTGGCTATCGTATAAAAAATAACAAACATTTTTGTTTGGGTTTGTTTGGGTTTGTATGAACGATTTTATAAAAAAATGATATTGAAAGCCGTTTCGGAAAACAAATAACGTTTTTCGTGCATACAATTAATAATACAAAACTGTTTTTTTTTTTCGAGCAATATTTTATTTTATATAATTTTTTTATTTTATATTTTTTGAAGCAATATTTAAATGGAAAAATGTAAAGCTCGATCAAATGATACTTCAAGCAAGAGGAAGATTACGAGAATTTTTTATGAAATTTATACGATTATTTAAACATACATTTTTCGTTTACAATTTTTTTTAATTTTTTTTTTTCGAGAGAGTTGAGCAAATTTCGAAGCAATATTGAAATGGAAAAATGTAAAGCTCGATCAAAGGGTACTTTAAGCAAGAGGAAGACTGCGAAAATTTTTTATGAAATTTACACGATTATTTAAACATACATTTTTCGTTTACAATTTTCAATTTTTTTCCACGAAACTTTCAATACTTTTATTTTTCTTTTTAGCGAATTCGTTAACTTACGAGGAAAAACTTGTACTCGGTAATATTTCAAACGCGTAGCTTCTCGTTGTACATTTTGTTTTCTGAGAATTGCTCGCATTTTTATTTCGCCTACTTGTTCGCACGAAATAAGCGAGGAAAAAGGAATTTTTTTGCAGAGAACGAAAAAAAAATTGAGGCTCGTGTCGAAAGTGCGAGAAGTGAGAGCAAACAAAAAAGATCACTTATTTATACGGCACGTGGCAGGGGTTGGTTTTTCAAGAGCAGGAATTTTTAAGTCGTTCTATCCATCATCGCGAGGGATAAAAAAAAAGATCCGTCCGATGAGATCTGAGAATGGCGGTAATGTTTATTTTATTATTCATGCCCTTTGTTACGAGTGACGACGCGGACGCTTTGAAATGAGAACGCTTTCACCAGTGAGACTTTTTCATAAATATGTTTCCTTTTCACCCTGAAGAGGTAAGGTTTGACTCATGCTCAATGCCGAAAATGATCGCGCTCCGTAAGCCAATACACACGAAGGGCAACCCTGAACTTTTTCAAAGCTTTGCAAAACCGAGGAATGCGAAAAATTTCCCAGCAATAAAGAGGATGCGTTTTCTTTTTTTAAAGCCCGAATAAAAAAACGCACCGAAAACTCCGGTCGGATAATAATTTTTCAAAATTATTATTATCTTTTTAATATTATTAGCGCTGGGGCTCGTATAAGGTGCCAGCTCACCATCTTAAAATTTCGCCTTTTTTTGCGCCGCGAAAAAAAAACCCTCATTTATCTCAAAAACAATGAAAAATAGTTCGAATTATTCACTCAACGACGATAGTTAGCCATCTTCGATATTAAACAGTGATTTTACAAATATCGCCCCTTTTTTTCGATTTTGAAAATTCTGTGGAAGCGGAAAAAAATCGACTTGAAGTTTGCATTGTGGAAATGCAACGATTGTTTTGTTAACATTTTTTTAATTTTATTAGTATCGAAAATCGAATTTTCCATATTTAGATAGTATTTCGCGAGATGAGAATCTTTAAAAAATGTCTTTGTAAGTTCATAGCTCAAGGCTATGGAAAAAGTTTTGGAAAATGGAAAAAGTTTTAGAAAATGGAAAAAAAATGATTTTCGTTGTGTCCCAAGGATGCAAACTTTAACATCGTAAGCAAAACACAGCTGACCACCATAACTAGCGTAAGCTACGAAATTCCTGACCAGCAATAGAAAACGCAAAAAAATAATCAATTAGGGTGACTAATTGAAACAGAAAAGAGTGGAGAGAAAAATATACATATCTTACAAAATTACAAACAAAATTTCCCCCGTTTATTTTTCGACCAAAAGTGGCGCTTTGGCCAAATGAAAATTCTGGAGTTTTTCACGAGCGAGCAAAGGAATCCTGGATTCGCTGTGAATTTTTTCCACTCAGGGAGGCTCTGAGTCAACAGAACAATGTGAACGAGAGAACCGCCTCGGAATTTTATTTTCTCTCGCCTCCCCTCAGCGTTAAAGTTGCAAGATAGAATTTTATTATGTCCGCGCCGAAGCGTCGAGGTACAAAAAAAAGAGGGAATGAAAAAAAAAGCAACAACAAAAAATTGGCGACGTCAAAAGCGTGAAGCGCTTCTGAAACGTGAAGGAGTGTAGGGAGAGGTACGTCGATCTTTCTAAAGGTACTTGACGTTTACTCGACGTGGTTATATACGCCACGGATATACAGCCTGTTCTGTCGTGTACCTACGTATCGGTCCAAGTATCAGAAAAGGATTGCTGGCCAAAATAACGACCCAAGGGAGGATTACGTTACGATCGAAAATAGCTGACATCCGCCCTTTTTCCTCCAAGCATTCGATAAGTGCGTCCGTGAGCGTTACGTTTGTACATAGATATTTTCTTTACGCCCTTCGGCGTGTACGACGCATGAGGGTTAGCTTTCTCCCTCACTCATCAGAAATCCTTTTACTCGCGATACGAGCCTCGTCGAGATAAAAGACAGGCATCTGTTTTCAGAGGGCCGTGGCTTAGCTATTATTAGCGCTATCGAATACATTCTAGCCTTCAATAACAACAACAACGAAACGAGCTTGGATATTTATAAATGAAGAAAAAAGAAAACGACTTTCAATAATTTTGAAAAAAACATACATCAAGGATATTCTTGAAGGACAATTATCGAAAGTTTGATAAAAAAGTACAGTTATCCAGTAATTGAATTATTTAATATATCGAAAATATATATATAAATAAAAAATAATTAAATGTATAAATAAAATATAATTAAATATATATATAAAATAATAATTAAATACATATATATAATATTTTCGATTTCACCTAAACGATCTCAGTAATGTGATTTCGAAAAATCACATTTCAGTACCTCGATCAACGCCCATCCTTTTCACCCTGGTGTATATCTTACAATCTTCGTAATTTGTAAAAAATGATTTTTTATATTACATTTCGTGTATGTTGTACGCAATTTTGTCAAGTCAAAAAAAAATTTTTTCAATTAAAAACTTTCGATTTTTCCACGTGGGATCGATGGAAAACAGAAAAACGATTAGACTTGTCCCTGGTCGGTAGTTAATGGGAATACGGATTTTATCGGCTGAGGAATACGGGGTAGGACAAAAGTTGAATTCCCATGATACGAGAATTGCCAAGGGGAAAAGTTTCCTCGCGCAGCGTTGCTGGAAAGCTTCTACACGCCTGTCGGTAGAGTAGACCTCTTTGGTAGCTCGAGAGAAAAATGGGTTTACCGATTGCCGATTTATCCTCGGCTGTCGATAAAAATAACAAATTGTTCCACAGGCTGGCAAGGTAAACGTTTTCACAGTTTTTGGATAAGAGAACATGTTTGCTAAAAGTAATATAATCCTATTGCACGAGTTTGAAATTCGGGATAATTGAGAAAATCAATTAAGAAAATTTAGAAAACAGCAAAAATTTTACAATTTTTCGAATCCAATTTTCTCATAAGCTCTATAGCTTTCTAGAAAAATACGAGCATCAGAAGTTTCTGTACAGAAACTGGTTGGATTAGTACGAATTGTGAACTGTCCTGGGAGTCCCTCGAAAAGGCTGATAACCTTGAGCCGCTGAGCGACCAACGCGAATATGAGACAAGAATAGGCTAGGAGTGTAAAACTGCGAAGACTCGAGATTGCTTCCGAGCACGCTGCAGTTCCGTCAATGTTCATTGTAGAAAACCAAATTCGAGATCGCTCGTGGGAATTTAAAGGTTCTTTTTTTATCAACCTTAACTTTCTTGATAAAATGGACAACATGAGAACGAATAGTATCCAATCCAGTGTGAATTTTGGATTCAATTGTCTCAGAAAACTACTTGTTGATGCCAGTACAATGGAACGATCAAAATTGCTGACAAATAACTATGATACGGTACACTGGCTGAACGGAAGGTTTTTCTCGTAAAAGAACAACAACAGGCCCTGCGTGTATGAATTTTGCAAAGACTGATGCTTGATTTTTCATTAAGAACTTAACCGCCAACGAGAAAAGTGATTTTGAAAATTTGCGGAAATTTAAAGGTTCTTTATCAACCGTAACTTTCTTCATAAAATGGACAACATGAGAACGAATAGTATCCAATCCAGTGTGAATTTCGGATTCAATTGTCTCAAAAAACTACTTCTTGATGGCAGTACAATGGAACGATCAAAATTTCTGACAAATATCTATGATATCGTACACTGGCTGAACGAAATGTTTTTCTCGTAAAAGAACAGTATCAGGCCCTGCGTCTATGAATTTTGCAAAGACTGATGCTCGATTTTTCATTAAGAACTTAACCGCCAACGAGATAAGTGATTTTGAAAATTTGCAGGTTTTGGTCGATTCTTCTACATATCCTTAACGTGTACCACGACATACACACACGCACTCGTCAGTTGCTTCCTTCCAATAATCAAAGGTATACACAAATTGCCGAGTACGAAGAACGAGAGAAAAAAGAAACAAAGTATTTTCGTTGCTACGGGGAAACTAGAGCTGCCATTCTCGCACACGTGTATCGGAATACCGTTCACGTACAGACAGAGAGTCGTTAGATTATTCGCAAGAAGTTGGAGTTTCATGTACGTAGAGAACCGATAGAAAGTCCCGTCAGTGCAGCACGTTGACGAGGGAAAGGCTTTTGCTCTGCACGTGAGAGATTGCCCGCCAGCGAGAAAACTACGCGCGAGAACAAGCGTTCACGTGACTCTCATTTTTAAACGACGTGTCTACTATAGCTACCGCAATTATCGAGCGATCCCCTTAACAAGTTTTCCCTCGAGATGATAAAACGCACTGTTACAGCTCACGCGTGTAATCACTAAATCCTCCAAAGTACGCTTCGATAAAAGTCACCAACGAAGAAACGGGAAAGCCAAAAAGAAAAGAAAAATGTAAAATAAGAATACCTATATCTGGCAATCCAACGAGGTAACGAAGACGAGCTCAGTTCTTTACGAACTGACGAAGACCGAAAACCGAGTCACAAGTTTTAACAACTTTTTGTCGTGGTAAAATCGAAGTTTTCAAAATTAGACCGGGTTGCTTTGAATTAAAATCATATCATGAAAAAAGATCGATCATAATTAAAAATATCAATGTTTTTGTTTAAATCGTACATTTGATGAAACCTAATTTAAATATGATGAATAAACATCAAAATAGGTGCAAATCACAATGTTTTTCGTTATAAGATCACGTCTCTTGAATACTTCCAATTTTTGATTATCTGGATTTTTGGAATAACCTCTTTAATAAATAATTCCTTGGAATTACGTATATCCATTAAACGATGTCCAATTTTGACATAATTATTTTCTCACATGCACTCTTCCATAGATTAAAATCGTAAATTGTTTACCACAAGAAAAATCATTCGAATTATTTTTTTACCCAATATTGGTAAAAAAGAAAATGCGTGCAAGGAAAAAATAAATTCGATTTGCATTCCAAACGATAAAAATACCAAAACCACATTTTTCAGTCGATCGATCTTTTCGAGATGTTTTCTAAAGATGTATCACGTATTTTCGTGCCATGGCATACCTTTGAATAATTAATGCATAAATAAGATTTCGATTTGATCCTCGTTTGACGTCATCGCCGGCGATTTTAAACTTTAATGGTGATGGAAAAATCTGCATTCTCGAGCAGCGAGCTTTTAGCCACGCAGTAGCGTCGTGAATCTATTGCAAAAATTACCGAAGCGTGCTTTCATTATCTTCAGCGTTAAAATATATAGGCAGATTGTAACGCAGCCCCTGTTTTGCACTAGCTCATATACAGGGTGACGGAAATTCGACCTATTCCTTCAAATGGGTTATACAGTAGAGGTCATTTGCAACAAAAAATGTCCCAGCAACTGGGGGTCAAAAATTGATGGTTATCGAGATATTGATGTTTTTATGTTTTCTGAAGAATTTCCTGACTTTCTGCCTAAAATAAAAAATTAGGAAAAAAATACGCTATTATAAGCAATGATTGGATACTTTTCTGAGAGACGAAAGAGTTAGCAATTATTTCAAAACAAATTTTGCCTTCCAATTTTACATAATCTGAAAATGCAAAAGCCAATTTTCGACCCCTTTGAAGGAATAGGTCGAATTTCCGATCACCCTGTATATATGAATCACAAAATTCGACATTATGTGAAAACCAGAATTAGATACGAAAGAATGTCCAAGTGAACGTTCTTTTTCATCACGCTTCGTACAACGAAGTCCATAGGTCTATTATGGGTCCTTTTTCAAAACCGTCCAAAGCTGACTGCCATTATGCACAGACGTATGTACAGATGGGTGTCGTGGGTCCAGTATGCATATTTCGTGTCCTTGGTATATCTGTACAGTGTACGGGTTCTGATGTGCCTTTGGCTTCGTTAGAGGTTCATTAGGGTGACCGGACCGTTGCGTGGTATGTATGTATCACGTGCAAAGTAACTGCCTTGACTAATTTGGAAACATAAGCGAAGAGGTGGAAGCGGGAAAAGGCGACAAGACGAACGACAGAGCGGTTAAAATGGAAAGCCATGAAAACGATTGTTTGTAACGGTGAAGCTGTCAGGGAAAACGAAAGAAAAAAGAAAACAACCGGAATGGTCAGTAATTTGAACGAACTCCAATATTCCAGGAACAATTAAGTGGAAATAAATTATTTTCTCGGATGTAATTAGCTCGTTGGTATTTTAAAATGAATGAACCTGATAACGAGATAACTGTGGAACGTTTAATGTTATCGTTTATTTTTTTAAAAACGAATATTATTTATGGGAATTCTGGGACAGGGAATTCTGTAAAATAAAAAAAAAGTAAAGTTACTTTTCACAGAAATTCGAAGGACAAACTGCATACTCCCGACTGGAAAAACGGTCGATCGAAACAATTGCAGATCGTCTTCAGGGACAACTATTTGGCACCGAGGATAATTTTTGGACACGTGTATTTTTGTGGCTCACTGGGTCGAAACGCAAAATGATAAATCCGCGATTCCCGTTGCCTTTCGATCGCCATAAATCTGAGTGATAAAAATGCGTGCCAATTGGACAAACACCAAAAGAAGCCACGCTTTGAAAAGGAACGAAAAATCTGTGGCAGCCTTGACGAAAGTTGAGATTCTGGAGTCGCCCAGTTTTTTTATTTTAGTCGAAGTAGAACACTGGTTTAAGTCCAATGTGGATTATTCATCCTATTTTTCGTGGACACAATCTTTCTCGTAAAAAGTCCACCTAACATTGCGTATTTGCGAAATGCATAACGCTGGAGCTTTCTTTGATCTAGAAGACGAAAGGGACTGTAGAAAGCTGTATGAAAGTGTATACGCGTTTGGGCACTCATATCCCTTCAGCAGAGCCCTTTCTCTACCCGAGCTTTTTTCTACCGAACGGTACATCATATATAATAAAAAAAAAAACTTGGCAGTGCTTTTTTTCTCGTTTCTTTTTTTAGCGTGAAAAAAAAAAGAAAATTGTGCGTCGAGGATTTTCTGCTTTTATCGATCGCTCTTTTAAATACTCCAACAAGCCCTCATGCATCATCAAAAGGAACGAGGAACGTGATTTTTTTGAATTCACTCTTCGATTTTTCAAATGAAATATTCATCCCTCTTAATGATCCTCGGAGTTGACCTCGTTACTGTTCGACGTATCATGGTGCAACCCTTCGAAACTTCGGTCCTCACTCGAGAATCAAACTTTGTCCAATTAATACGAAACTTGGGAACCTTTTGATATTCCCTAGTTCCCAAGGCTAGAGAGGAAAGTTTCGAGGAGTAACCAGCCATATTTCTAGTCTACTCGAGTATCCCGTGACGCGGTCAATACCACCGAGCCAGTATTTTTACTCTTTTCACAGTGGGGCTAGGGGGCGTTACAAAAATGGTACGAAAATGAGATGCGTTGTTGAAACAAGATCAGAAAGAATACAGCGAGCTTACGCAAATACAAGTAAACTCGGTCAGGCATATATTAAAAAACTTTTCACTTCTCGAGAAACAATGAAAAAAGGTTTTTATTCTTCGGTTAGTCGTACATACGAGCAGGGTGGAACTTTCAGCGAATAAAACGAGCCCCAACGTACGAATATATTTCCAGGCAAACGTATTATCATAAATGTTAACGTGACAGCCAGTTTCGAGGATTTCGATATTGAAAATTCGAATTTCGATTTCAGAAACTGAACGTTTAACTGCTTCAAGACTCCAGACACTACTGAGATTTTCATTCGGATGAAATCAACTATCAGTTGTTAGAAGAAATTAATTTTCAACAATCTTTTTATTTCTTCACTTTAATATTAAAATCATTTCTACGAATAAGGCGTTTGGCCAAGAATGACTAGATCGAAAAATGGGTACCTATGTTTGAAAAAAATAAAATAAAATCGTAATTATGCACCGGAATATTTTTATTTTTGTACACAACGTCAAAAAGGGCCTTTAAGTTTCAACAACTTTTTATCGCGGTTATAAAATCGAAGTTCTCAAAATTAGACCGGGCTGCCTTGAATAAAAATCACATCATGAAAAAATATCGATCATAATTAAAAATATCAATGTTTTTGTTTAAATCGTACATTGGATAAAACCTAATTCAAATATGATGAAAAAACACATCAATATAGGTGCAAATCACAATGTTTTTCGTTATAAAATCACGTCTCTTAAATACTTCCAGGATTTTTGTATTTCTTTTTTCTTTTTTATACACCAGATCTCATTCGACGAGATTTTTTCTTCTACGCTAGAAAATAACATTTTTATGAAAACGCGGATATATATACGCGGAGTTTCCGCCCAGACGTTCCTGAGGCATCGTAACGCAAAAATATGCCACGCTCTTTTTAATATTTTCTTCTCGCTGTTTTTGTTCCATTTCTCTCTCTCTCTCTCTCTCTCTCTATTTTTTTTCGTGTGTCTCTTTCGGCCGAGAAATCCAGCCTGGAGAAACAGAAAAATGAGGCGGAAAAAAGGAACGAGGAGGACGAGATGAGCGCAAGCTTTTGCAAAGGAACAATGAAGACGCGTATACACGCGTATCTGAATATATATATATTTATGAACACAATATTGAAACTTGGGGGATAGTCGAGACATAGAACTCAGGCGTTGAAACGAATCGATCGCGCTCGTCTTGGCTGTCATAATACATGAGTCGTGAAAGAGGAGCTTTTCGCGTTGCATCTCCCGAGGATAAGGGAAGCATTGTCCCGCGTTTCGCTATGTGAAAATGATAACAATATCCCCCAAAACCTAGAAAATAAATACGGATTTTCCGTATTTTCCGAAAATAAATAAATTTTCCACCCGGAAAATTCTTCTCGGAAAATGGAGTAATATTGGCGCGCAATGAGTGATTTTGCGAAAAATATTTCATTTTTGTATTTTATAGCCTTCGTTTAAACTTCGATAGCGATGTATAAACGGTTTTTTGAAGTATTCGAAGATTGAAGCACCCGTGACTTGGCACTGGATGAAAATTTCGAAAATTCGTTATTCATTTGCCAAGGACGCTCGTTTTGTTTTTTTTTTTTCGTTTTTTTTTTCCTAGACGTTGCTGTCTATTTTCTTGGCAACGCATCATTTCCGCAATGCAGATCGTTTTACTTTTTCGTTGTTTTTTTTTTCCTTTTGTTATCGCCCGGAAAATGCGTTCCTGCGCACTAGATATGCGTAAACTACGAGTGGAAAATATTCGACAGTTTATTGGCGTTGAGGTGTTCCTGATTGTCGTTTTTTTTTTATAAGATGAGCGAGCCTCTTTCTTACGTGTAAGAAAGATAAAAAATTCATGGATCAGCACAATTTCATACAGGAATATCGAGGGCTTTGAGGGAAAACAAAAAAAGCCTTTATACGGGGAAACTTCGAAGCTGCGATGAAAGTAAAAAAAACAATAGATCGTGTCACGAAAAGTTTTTTTTTTCGTTGAATCATTGTCACGAACTTGAAAGAGATTAGTATTGAACAACCATCAAACATAAACAAAATTTCAGCAAATTTGCCCAAGAGTTCTGCTCCTCTTTTTCTGGTTCGAGAAGATGTCAATAAAAACCTTGTTTTCCTTCAAGCCCGAAAATAAAGCATAAAAAAATATTTGGATTATTCTTCCCAAAAACCTCGCTTTTTTTATTTGACTAAAAAAAAACAGCAATAAAAAAAACCTGTATCCACTTCGGTATAAAAAACCAAACAAAAAATTTCACAATTCTACCAAAAATTTTCGCTTTTCTTTTCCTCCTTCAAGAAAATTAAAAAAAACAATATTACGCAATTTCGTCGAAATTTTTTTGGGGCTAATAAAACCAAAACCACAGAAATTAGTATAAAACAAAAATGGCGGAGAAAATTTCGTCCCCAAGGCAGTGGCAACATGATTTTCTAGAAACTCAGAGTCATCGGGTTCGAGATCGTAAAATCGGACCCGTAACAAACGGGTATTGAATTTTGAAATGGACACGAACGGTAACTATTGGCTGTAGTTAAGCTCTGGGAGTTACGCCCTTTTGGTAGGCACCGATCGATATGCAGTTAGATTTCTCGCGTAGTGCGATCGGGGAAGGTGGCAGAGTAATGGGAAAGAGGGGGGGTGGAGGGAGGTCTCGAAGTTGAGAGGGGAACGGGGTTACTCTTACGGAATGCACTCGATAGCCTTGGCTGTGTCTTGTATAAGCCAGATGTACTTGTTAGAGCCCACGGGGGCGCGGTTTGTATTACATAGCACCCACGGTGAAGTTCTATGGGCGCGAACGTTGGAGCTCGTTACACGATACGAGGATAGGAAGGAAAAGTATTTGTCGGACTGGTGGCCGCGCATAGCTCACGATATTCAATCGCGAGGCTCTCCGCTATTGTTTCTGTACACAGGGAGGAAACGCTTTACCGAAACTCGTTACGGTGAACTAACTGATAGACGAGTTATTTCGTACGAAAGATTTGTTCAAAAAGTAAAGTGACTTTTCTATTTTTCTCAATAAATATTTATTTATTGTAGAAAATATTTATTTATTGTAATTTATTTATTTATTAAATGTGGAAAAAAAAATTAAAATCGGTTTTACATTACTTTTGTATTTTTTTAATGGCGCGTTGTTCTTCTTTTTAACCTACAGGTCTGTCCTTCGTCTTATTGTGGCATCTCGTTGGAGTATTGATATTTACGGTTTTTTTTAATTCGTTTTGAATAAACGTCCATATTTTCTTATCTATTAATATTATGGAATTTTTCATTTACTCTAATGAGCGTATTTTATACGTTTGTTTTTTGTAGAATGCCGTGACAGAGTGGTAAACCGAAATGTGCTCTCCACAGAAAAAGGTCACTCTGTCACACTATTTTTGAAAAAACCGACGTTAAAAAAGAATTTTTATTAGCCGGAAAGGAAACTTTAATTAGTCCTAATGAAAACACAGAAGCTACTTTTTTTTAATCTCACAGAAGTCACAATTATGTGTAGTTCAAAAACCAAAAAAAAAAACAGAAAAACGTCGTTTTATTGTAGGTTAAAAAGAAGAACGATCCATATTCATTTGAAAGACCATTGAGAACAAATATTTTCGAATGAAAGGCTCAAGATAAGCATGCAGATTTAGCAGTTGAAAAATAAGGTGTGTTCGAAAAATAGCATCACTTTTGATTATTTTCGAAAAATATTTGTATTCGTCAATATCTATTTTGTTCCTTTCGAAATAATCCATCTCAGTTTATCTCTTCAATCGTGGCAAATCTTCGTCCTTTTATGGCTCTTTTCAGTTTTGGGAACAGAAAAAACGTCGCGATCGATTACGGTCCATGTCCAGTGATTAGGGTGGCTGAGGCACGATTGCGCTGTTTTTTTTCGCCAAAACAATAACGAAGAAGCAACGATGCGTGACCAAGTGAATTATCTTTTTCGACAGCGAAAAAGCTTTTCTGAAATCAATCTTTATTTAAATCCATTTTTGGAGGTATTTACGTGAACAACGGTGAAGTACCCAGCAAAATGAAGAAATCAAGAAAAATAACGTCTGAATTGAATAGAAGGCTCGGAAAATTTCAATTAACCAATAGAAAAAAAAAATAGAAAAAAGAAAACGTCTCGAGATTTCTTATCTCTGTTTCTCCCTTTATCCATAGAATTCTGGCTGTCTCACGTTGTGCGAAGACCCCTGATTCACTCTGCGAAGCGTGAGACTCCGACCCCGTCTTGGAAAAGAAAAAAAGTTCTTCGGCACCAAGCTCCCCACATTTGTTCGCGCAGAAACGTTTATTTTCTCGTTCGGTACGAGGTACTCGTATCCACAATCAACGCGTATTGTGCACGCTTAGTGAAAACTCGGTATGGGCTATTCCAATTTTTTTTATTGAATTCCGACCGATTGGACACGTGATAATGAGGAAATTTGATATCAAAGATATTAAGGCCAGAAATCCCTTGAGAAGCGTGAAAAATAGGTATTTTTTCGAGAATTTTTTAAAAGGGATAAAATCATCTAATCATTTTCAAATTTTAACATAATTTTATTGAAGTATTCAAGTTTACTGACTGTATTCATTCATTCATTCAAATATTCATTATTTTGGGTTTTCCTTTGGTCAGTATATTCTTTGGATATTATACTTTCGAAATAAGTAAAAAAAAAATAATTTTTTGAAAATTCTAAAGCGATTTCTGGCCTTAAAAACTGGGCTCGATTTTACTATGGGAATAAGCATTGCTTTGGACGAATGGGATAACCTCGTGACCCATGGGTTCTCCCTTTGGGTCAACCCATAGTTATGCAACGGCGATTATATGCCATTGTTCATTATTCAACTATTTGTAAACCGATAAATCAGTAATCGCATCCACGTATAATAGGCATTTCAACACATTTACTTTGAGATTAGATCTTGATGGACTTATCGTTGTGTCAACAAATACTCAACAACGGATTTCAGTAGTTGAAGAATAAATAGGCAATCTCCTTCCCCTCGCCCTCTAACCATAGTAATTTTGGACGAAACCAGTACTCGGATTGATGACCACGCATTCATTAAGTTACCTTTGGGTAACAGAAAGCGAAAGTCGAAATTTACCACGTTTAACGACGAGAAAGTTAATTGTTTTTTTTGTGCTCTTTAGAATCTCACGATCTTAATTGGCAATATAAAAACAAATATCGATTAAAATAGAATGAAAAACAGGCGGGAATAATAATTAAGCATCAACATACGATGTTTGTTTGGGTTAGTTCCTTTTTTCAAATGAATTTTTTTCAAAAAATTAGTTCCTTTGTTGAAATTAATTTTTTCCAAAAAAATTAGTTTCTTTTTTCAAATTTCACGAGCTACGTACGATTTTCGATTTTTCGAAGCACAGTTTCCCTGTGCCCTCCTGTGGACACAAGGAAACTCTAACTGCAGCTCGGACGTGTGTAACGCTCGGAAATGTCCTCCACAAAAAATACAAATCAACACGTGGTAACAGCCGGAAACGTTGAAAGGTCTTGCTTATTCAGAATTTCCAATAATAACTGCAGTTTTTTTTTCTTTAACTTCCACTTTTACGGCAATAACTAACGCGCTTCGATTGGAACTTGGTTGGCCCAATTCGGCGTGCAAGAAATTACAGTCCTCGAAATGCCACACGTCCCAGACTCTATTTTTGGGTACTTTTGCATTTTCCATGTGAAGGCACGATTGGACGTATGCACGTCGAAAATAGAACGTTATCAGGATCCTTCGGCATTACGAGAAAAAACTCCCTATTAATAAATCCTCAATATACGAAACTGAAAAAGTCTGTGAGGAGGATTCGACACAGGTGTGCAGAAAAGGCGGAAAATATCTGCGAGCCAGTACGTAAATATGATCTTGGCGTTGGCACGTTTTTTTTAAAATATTTTTTTCATCGTGGGATCAATTAACGTGGGCGTGATGACGTTGGAATAAAACGATAGTCATGAATCGTCGTTGATCGAGTCGAGAGTATTTAAGGAAATTTATTTCATGCTCGGTGCAAATCGAAGATCTTACGATCTTGAGATTAAACGAATATCCTATCTTTGGCCAATAAAGGTTTCGGTATATTTCCGGAGAGAATCCAGCACAATGGAATTCGACGTTTCTTATGCTCGGTGCACAATCAGATGATATTTTTTGACTCGATCAGTTTACGTGTGATTAAGACTGAATCAAATTTGGGATTTTCGAGATGTCGGACGACTAGCAATTTACGGACTGCATAGAATGAGTATTGAATTTTTTAATTTTTAATATCGTTCTTTTCTACTTAAGAATACATCTTCGCTAAGAATATTTATATTTATCAAAAATATTTTTCCATTTTTATATGAAAAATAATTATTCTTAAATCGCTCCAACTTTTTTCCACAAACATTTTTGATGAAACATTTTTATCAAGGATTTGTGAAAAGAAATTCGAGCAATTTAACAATAATCATTTTCATTGCGGCTGGTACTAATTCGTACTCATATAACAGTACTAATTTCGATCTCATATACAGGCTTCTGTTGATTAAAATTGCCACTAGTCTGCCTATTCCGTGATATTGCAGTTTGGGATTCAAGAGAAAATGATTTTGTTTTTTCGAAACATTCTTTCCGCAGATTTCAGGCACGAAAGTCGCGAGATTTTTTTTATTCTCATTTCGCGAATTGCATCAAATATGAAAGTCAAGTTGAAAAAAAAATATTGCGTTCCAATAATGCGGAATTCAAACCCATCGTTTTCCCTTAATTTGTAATTTCCTTTAATTCCTTAAATTAATTTTTTATTTCCTTTAATTTCGTTAAATAATTTTGTCCCGCTCGCTTCGGAAAACACTTCGCTTATTTTCAGGGTACAAAATTTGACCTTTTATTTTTTTAAATTATGTTTTTATCTCTTTTTTTATTCAAATTTCATCGTCGACATGTGCAAGGGTTTGCAAGCGAGGAGGGGTCCGAGTTAGTCATTATCGTTGATGTCCATGAAGCTTCGCCGAGGCCGCGACCCATCGGGATAAACTACGCTCGGCTTCTCGTTTCACCAATAGGAAATCGATAATTTGCCTTTGTGCGCCAGAATCGGCGGAACCGAGGGAGCGAGCGAGAAAAAAAAACGATTTCATTGGTATCCTCGAGGCGAGGACGAGCGCCATGGACTGATACGGGGGAGAGGAGGAAGAATAATCGAAGCATATGAAGATGGAGTGCAAAAAAAAAAGGCACGAGATACGCACGTTTGCAGTGAAATTTCGTCTCCTATCGCAAATTACATATCGGAAAAGCGTCAAAGTGAGGCTGCTCATGAATCAGGAGGACACACATAAATTGAAAAAAGGAATTCGATTTGGTCGAAAGAGGCGTAAGGAAATAACTGTCTTCCTCAAAGTATTCCTGAATAGATATTTAAAAAATCACCCAAAATTTTTGCAAATTTGAAAAAATTATAAACCTTGATAGAATAATAATGCATGAATTATTTTAGAATTTTTCATTCAATAGTCTGATAGTTATAATCGTATCAAATTAAAAAAAAAACATTGATTGGCTATTGGTGAAATTACTATTTTGCAAAATCCAGCATGCTGGATTTCGAAATTTTTGAATATCGTGGAAAAAACGAAATTTTGAAAGTTTATTGTATTTATAAAATTTTGAATGCATTTTATAAATAAAACATGCCCGATTTTGACGACAATCTTAAACGGTGTGCCCACTGTTAACGATTAAATCGTAATTAATATTTCATGACGTTACGTTCAAATTGTTGAAAAACAACGAAAATATATACTTTTTCTATTATTCCTTTTTTTAGCCAATTCTGGGTATAAAAAAAATTTCAATACTTTTACCGATCATTAGAAACCCTTGACCACAATTTGCAAAAAAGAGTTTCGGAATATCATGAAGACAAAGAAATGACAGAATAATAATAATAATCGTTGCAATCAAACGAAGCAAATACAATTTTTCGATGTCATGAAAAATGGATGTAACGAAGTATAACTCTTGTTTTATTGATTATTTATTTTTCGCAGCTTTAAAGATACGAAAATCACGCAACAGTTTTTATCATCGTTCTCAGTGATCCATAAGCTTAATCTACAAACAAATAATTATAGATACTCATAATACAAATTGCGGAATTAGAAACAAATTTTTTTTAAATCATTTCTATCAATTTTCTATGTGTCAAAATTACGTTTCCTTTATAATAGCTCTTGCAAAAAATGACGTAGTTTCTATCATTGTCATATAACGAAAATTAATGTTTTTTAACTTTTTTCATATTTTTCAGTAAATCTAACCTACAAAAAAACACTTAAATAATTCTTAAATCGCTTAGCTAGTGATTTGCAATGAAATTGTGCAAAAAAATAATGATTTTACATAATAGCAAAAAAAAAAGTAAAACTTTCGTTACGTTCGAACGATGCAAACTTCAACCCCATAAAATCTGGTATTTAAATTTATACGAGGAAACAACGTACTACATCACTGAAGAATCTAAACGAGCACCGAAAGCACGTCCATGTTGGATTACCGCAAGAAAATTAGTGACAACAGAGAAAGAGCTATAAGGATTCGAGTACGTACGAGTTGTCATAAACCATCCCGCTAATGTTCTGACATAACGTAAATATAAGCGTGGTATAGGTACTGTTGATACGAGGAAGAATTCTCCAGCTTGGCAAAGAGCCTTCTCAACTCTGCGAAGTTTCATACTTGAGAAACGAACAAGGTATGCAGCAACACCAAATGACATGACAGTCGAGCCGCACCGAGATACGTGGCATTTTGCCAAGTAACAGGTGAAACATTCGCGTTTCAGAATTTTCTAACGATAGCTTGTCTCGAAACACGAAAACAGTCAAGTAAAACGAAGATTTATTGGAAGAGAGTTTACATATACGAGGTTTCGAGGGTCATCGCATTCGACAATAAAAGGATGGGTGACCGTTTGCTAGAGCCAAATTTATCGACACGAGTTTTTTTCCAGTTTCCCTGTGACCTGCTAATAAATTAAATTTTGACAAAAATTGTCGAAACGTAAGCACGTATTTATTTGACACATTTTCGACTCTTTATTTTGGATTAACGATTAAAATAAAAAAGTGAAAAAAATGAAAATGGAAAAATAAAAAAAATCGTTGCGTTCGAACGATGCAAAATTCAACGTCATGCCAATTATGGAAAGAAAAAACAATCGAAATGCATTCATTAACAAAATTGCGATAATTAGTTCAATTAAAATTTAAATGAAAATTCCCGAGGAAACATCATTGTGAATAGGACTGTATTTAATAATTGCACGTGCTTCGACAAAAGCCTGTAACTGTAAAATAGCGAAATAAGTTTTCCCCACGTGTATTTGCCGAGTGGCTGACGAATTTCATTAGGCATCCAAGCATTTGTACTATCTTTCAGCCTCTCTCTCTCTCTCTACTCTGTCACTCGTTTGCTCTTATTCTCTCCAGAAAGGGAATGAACGCACAGCTCGTTGTGCTCGTCCGACACAGGACGGAACGAAATGGAGACACGCTTAATTGCTTTCCTTCTGTTCGTGAGAGAAGTCTCGATTGTATTGTTACCTTGGATATTGTGCCACGTCGAGAGTGAATAAACGATATTAAATTCTTATCAGTCTTCGTCAGCCTCATTCACAGTTCGTCGAGTTCAATTTAAAAAAAAACGGCATCATGTGAGTCACTTATCAGAAGACGAGAAAAATCCTCATAAACGCAAGATGTCAATGAAGTATTTTTTTTTTAATTTTTCCCCCAAGATGAAAATACATGGATGGTATTTTTGATTTCGATCAATCGATTTATGGAATATTTCTTAAATTCTTATTTCTTATTTTCATATTTATCTATTACTCATTTATGATTTTCTTAAATTCTTATTTTTTAATCTTAATTCTTAATTTCCTTAATTTCCTTAATCTTCGTAATTTCGTAGTTTCTTAATTTCTTATTTTCTTAAATTCTTAATTTTCTTTAATTTCTTAAATTCTTAACGATGTTTCGGAAAACCGCGATTGAATAGATAGAACTAAGTGACTTCTCACCGGTCATCCTGGGTGACAGTTATGTCAGGCGGGGGCGGGGGAGGCGAGGCGCCGTCAGTCGCATCCAGCTTGCCGGCTTTTTCGTCGCTTCGCCGGGACCCAACTCACTTAACACTTCCACGCGTTAGCTCACGCACCAACACCGAGTGACACTTGAATTCTACAGTGATACGTCCCTCGATGTGACGTATATGGGAATTAATATAAGCACACGCGTCCACTCGCGTTCACTCACTCGAAAACTTCACGAGTCCGACATTTCGCAAAAATTCTGACGCACCGATGAACCTCAAAGCCTCGCTTGCCAACGATCCTGACAATCTCAACATTTGAAATTAACCAAATTTTCTAATTGTCCGTTACGCGTTTCCGGTCAAAAATTTTGGTACTGAAATATTCTCACGCGATTATGCGAAAACCATTAAGGGATTTCCTTTTAGTACCAACTTAGAACTTTAGAACCATAAGTAGATTTGATTCTACCAGTAAACGTTAAACGCTTATCTGAAAAAAAAATAAAAATTCGACGCTTCGTTTTTATGGTGACCGACGGTAAAATCAAATGATTCTCGAAAATATTGAGTCACAAAGTTAATTATGTACTTCACTTTTTTTATGTGTAAATGGAGAAAAACGATTTTGTCCGGATCGAAGTTTACGTTTTATGGACGCGACGAATTTGTTTTTTAATTATTCATTTTTACGATTACGAAAAATAATATTTCGCATGTTTAGTTTTTATGACGATTTTTTTTAACGATGTTTTCCGTTGTCATAAATGTGCAGAAATATCGATCAGTCTGAACGAGAAATTCCACCGTCATCGGAATGCAACTTTTATTCTTCTCCATCCGTTTCCTCTAATCTATCAGCAGGTCGTCTCGCTAAAAGTGAGGGATGAAATGGCAATCGAACGAAGCGCGACACGAGAGACGAATTATTTCGAAAAATAAAGAGACTATGATTTAAGTTTTTTGTTTAAATATAGAAAAAATCGAGAATAAACGATTGGGTGGGTTGATCGGTACGTATCGAATAAATCCTTTGATCGGGTTGATTTATGAGATATTACAAAATTTCGTAAAACAACTTGACCCAAGGATAATTATTTAATTATTGTTTTATTTAATTATTATCTCATTAAATCGAGTATGTAATTATTATTTAATTAACTCAATTATTTAATAATTCCTTCATTAACTAAATTATTTAGTTTATTGAATTATCTGGTCAACTCTATTGTTTAATTAATATATATATTTATAATATATATAAAATACTCGATAAATTGTAATTAAATAATTAAATTTTTTATAATTTATTTATTGAACTTTACTGTAATCTGGTAAACAGGAAAAAAATGCACTGACCGAATTGCGCGCACCGATACGAAGGTATTGTTAAAAAGAGAAAAAAAAACATTTTTTTTAATACCAAAAGTATTTATGCAAACATCGATTACGTATGTTTTTCACTGGGTTTCTGCGGTGTCTTCGTGCGTAATCGTTGCATAAACGTATTGTTACGAATGCCGCGAAACGTCGAGGGACAACCCGACCGAGCGAGAGTTGCAACGTGAGTCTACAGCAGTAACACTAAAGTATCCTTCGTATCCTTGTCTCGATCCTTTCTCACGGGGCGTCGCTGTGCGCGCTGCGCGATTTACCGTGTACAGTGGAGGCTCGATGTCTCGTTTTTTATCGACATATATTTATGCTTCCTTTTTCATGTACGTGTTTAAGGTAATATACGATTTTTTTTTGAATTTTTATCAACCTGTCTACAACAAATATGCGAAATATAATTTTTATAATCATTGAAATAAATAATTGAAAAACAAGTTTGTTGCACCCGAATTATCCAAGTACCTTCTACTTTGCATAAATAGTATTAATTTCTGTATTTATATTTATATTTATATATTTTTATTTTTATATAAATATGTATATTTATATAAAATTAATATATTAATATATAAAATATATATATTTATATATAAAGGTATTTATATTCCTTTTTCGTAAGATGTATTCAGTGGAGGGAAAGTAAATTTAAAATGCACGCAAATGCATTTTCAAGAAACAAATTAATGATTTCTGTTTTGTAACTATATATTTAAAAAAATATTAATTTCTAAATATTTATACTCTAATCCTATCGATTTCGTACAAATGGCAGAAACATTTATACATATTTTTCGTAATAAGCATTCAGTGCACGAAAAATAAATAAAAAAGCATTTAACTGCATTCTCCAACGAACATATTAATGAAAACTCATTAATATAACCAAACGATAATTTATTTTTGAGGATCTTCCATTCGAACATTTCAATTATTTCTCTCGCGCTCATATATCACGTGGTACAGCTTTTGCGAGGCTTCGAAAGTGAAATTGTACATTTTTTGAAAATCGAAATCAAACGTTCACCAAAAATAGTAGAAAATGATTGGCTGGAGAAAATCAGGCCCAAAAAACGTATGGTCGAAAAATCTTGCATAACTGGGACATGGCTGTAGAGCGAGGCTTCGATATATTACGTTCTTCCATATTCATATATATATATATATATATATATGTGTGTATATATGTATATGATGGTGAAGTGTACACTCGGTGCACCGGTGCGCCCGTTCGCTTTATTCACGGGTCACTGATCGCACTATTTCGGTATGTAAGCCTTTGATGCTGTACCTGGGTAATGCCGCAAGTTCTTGCTAGCGATTTGTGATCACGACCGTACACACTCCGTTGCGTCACACCTTTCCCTCCTCAATTATATACGATGGTAAACCGTGCGCCACAGGCTAGTCGCCGCACCTTTTATTTCATTTTTTTTCTCTCAAATTCTGCAGATTCAACCCCAAATAAAAGATACGAATTTCATTGACGATCTTTTTGGTAAGTGAAGCTGGGGAGGGGGGAGGGGAAAACGGTGTCTTTTGACAATGGGAAATTGGTGCAATCAAGATTCAATCAGGTTTGTTTGGGTTTCTGTTTTTTTACCTTATCAAAACAGCATGAAATTAAAATGATTATTCGAAAAGGTATTTTTGGGAATTTGCAAAGTTTTAGTTTATTTGGTTTTTCGGCTCGAGTGTTTCTCGTGTCCTTTTTTAGCAGTAAAAATCAAGAATTCGATGGATTTTGTTTTTCAAAGTGCACATTCGTTTTTGATATTAGTGATGCACCATTTCACACGTCCTAGAGGCTATCCATCACTGTTTCGTATCGTGCTCCTCTCGATAGTGGATATCGTTAAACAAACAAAAAAACAGGAAAATGAGCTTTCATCCTGTGCCACCGGAACGTTTGTTTGGGTTTGTTGAAGGAAAGACAATTTTCGGATTTGTCAGGTGAATTTTGGTGAACGGATCGAGTTTCGTCGACGAATCGTTTCTACCAACAATATTGCTGTCGGATATCGAAAAAAATCGTTAACGATAATGATCGTGGTTTTTTCCCACCTGGCAGATAGATAGTGAGCCCCGAGTGTATCGGAAACCGGCTGACGAGCGACTGTCGACTACGTAGTTGACAAACAAACCTGTGCCAGGAGTGCGGCGCTGTCCTCCTCCATGTGCACTTGCCTTGCATACTCCCCACCTCCCTCTTTCTTTCCCCCTCCCCTCTTCATCATTTTCCCTCGTCGTAATAAAGTTCCCCTCCGTCGTTTCGCGAACTGTACACTCTTATCTCATATTACGATTTTACTTATTGACGTGACCTTTTGAAACAATTTACACACATTTCCCATCATTTTTTTACATTTTTCTAATTTTTTATGTTTTTTTACGTTAGTAAAATGGCATTAATTAAAAAATGGTTATTGCAAAAAGGATTTTTCGTAATTGGCAATGTTTTGCATTATTTGGTTTGTCGATTCG
>JAPYZJ010001508.1:0-46626 GCA_030522765.1 Ophioninae sp. B BG-2022a | reverse complement strand
CAACGCTATTGTTTAAGTCAGGCAAAAACCGTTTCCAAACCCACCTTATAAATCTCCATAGCACATAAAAAGCTCACGCTACGACCTTTTGAAATCTCGTGATTTTCGCGATTTTCCGGAAAAGTGGCCGAGGAAGTCGGAAATTTTTTTTTCCGTTTTGAACTCTTAAAGGGGTCTATTTAATCGTAAATTTTCTGCTGATTACGTATATGCCCGAGTTTTTCGCAAAAGTGCAAAATTAGACTGAGAAAATGCGAAAAACCTTTCTAGAATATTTTTAGGACATTTTTTTCCTAGAAATGGAGAGTTCAATGCGAACCAAATTGTGGATTTGTCTTCAAGGTATAAAAAAACATCGTCATGGACCTACAATATGACACTAAAGGTCTAAATATAATAATTATTTCGAGGCTAAGTCCACTGAACGGGCGCGCCTGATTGGCTGCCTTTCAAAATTAATAACAATTAAGGGTTGATCCGTACATGCTTGTATCAATCGACTCAGAATTTCACGCCCGACTCCCCATTTTACGCATGACGATCTCACATGGGACACCCTGTGTATATATATATGTAAAAAAGGACGGGATGTTTGCGACCGATTCTACCTTGGAACCGTAAACCCAGATTGAATTATGCACTAATAGAAGAGACACGGAAGAGTTGATGCCTAGAAGCATTTCCTGGAGACGTACAAAGGAGACTGTATTTTCCACGCGGTGAGAAGGTAATGCCGCTGCGCACAGTGAAAATTACAATCAGGCGCGAAGCGGGTTTCTAACGAGGGC
Source organism: Ophioninae sp. B BG-2022a (assembly GCA_030522765.1). Lineage (NCBI taxonomy): Eukaryota > Metazoa > Arthropoda > Insecta > Hymenoptera > Ichneumonidae > Ophioninae sp. B BG-2022a. Next base: position 45,838 of record JAPYZJ010001508.1, on the reverse strand, counting down.
GACTGCGGTAATCTTTACCTTCGTTACGGAAAATTCAAGAGCGAAGCTGTGTCAGGACGCTCGTATATAGGGTGGAAGTAAGGCCGATGAGATCCGAAGGGTCTGTAGACGCAAACGAACCCTCCGTGTCATGACGATCGATCGTACCTCAGGGCTTGGTACGGGGGATGGCCACCAGTGGAGTCATCCTCCGTGCCGAGCTAATGATAATTAAAGTGGTAATTTGGAAATTAGTTGAGCTCCGGGATACATTTTAAAAAATGTGCCCGTTGCTCGTGCTCAAAAATAGTCTCTCTCCAGGATTGTCAGCTGGGGTAGATGAGGGCTCCGACTTTTTTTAATCTCATTTCAGTCTCAATCTGAAGAAGACTATAAAAAGGAACAAGTTATTAAATTCGCTGCGCGGCACTGGCTTGGGCGATGAGGGTTGCCCGTTCGGTCTCAATTTTCGGTTATACCGACTTTTTCGTTATAACGGTATTTTCAAAAAGTTCTTTCTTTTATTTCTTTGCCTGCTTCCTCTGGCTATTGGAACTATTTCCGCTGCTTCTGCGAGAGATACACTCCCGATGGCACTCGGTTTTCGTAAAATATGAGAAGTGGCTATTAAAGAACCGGATTGAAGTCATAATACTTTTTATTCGTCACCAATTACAGCAAAAGTTTTATCGTCTTCGATGTACCCCCATCAGCGATCTCTACACCGCTTCATACGATGTTTCCATTGTTGAAAGCAGTGCTGGTGTCCTCTCCTCCCAGCTGGTTGAGAACCTCCGTCGCTTTTGCTTCAACCGCTTCCAAGCTTTCATATCTTGTACCCTTCAGCGCCGACTTGACCTTGGGAAATAGGAAACAGACGGAGGGGACAAGGTCGAGCGAGTACGTTGATGTTCCACACGGTAATGCCGTATTTTGCGAGGAACGCTTTCACAGAAAAGGCAGAATTGGCTGGGGTATTATTTTGGTTAAGGATCTGGAGAAAAATCGGTGGAACTCTTCGTCGATTCCTATCATTTCAGCTAGTCCTTCGATGCTGAGACGACGATCAGCACGGATTAATTTACCAAGTTTTTCAATGTTTTCGTCTGTTTTCCAAGTTGAGGGTCGTTCTTGACGCCAACAGTCTTTGGCCGTTTTACGCCCATCTTCAACCCGTTTAATCCACTTAAAATTTTGTGTACGGAATAGTAATTCATTCCTGTAGACTTCTTTCAACATTGCATAATCTTCTGTGGCAGTTTTCGAAGTTTAACAAAAAACTTGAGGTTAACACGTTGGTCTGTCTGATCGAATTTAACCGCACTTGAGTTTACTGGAAGCAGTATCAGTCTGGTTATTTAATAGCCACACCTTATAAAATTATTTCTCCTTTTTAATTTACCAATTCAATACAGATAAGATAGCTAGTGGAAAAAAGGATGGAAAATTGGAAAAAAGTGATAGCCGGATTAATTGTTGTGCCAAGCATGATGTCAGTGAAGTTAACAGAGCATTTCCCAGCAGATCAAGATTAAATGAGAGTTCTCTTGGCATGCAGTTGAGTTCTATAGTTTCTGATAGTTTTTAGAAATAGTTCTGTCGATTTAGCTAAAAAAAACGTGATTGAAAAAATGATCTGCTAACTTCCCGTAGCAGATCATTTCCCAGCAGAGCAAGATCAAATGGGAGTTAGCAGATCATTTTTTCAATCACGTTTTTTTGGCTAAATCGACAGAACTATTCTTAAAAACTATCAGGAACTATGTAACTCGACTGCGTGCCAAGAGAACTCTCATTTAATCTTGCTCTGCTGGGAAATGCTCTGCTAACTTCGCTGACATCTAAGCATGTCCCTCTTTGTACACCATGTGTGTGCGTCCATTATTTGTCAAACGAAGCATCGTTAGAAGAAGTTGCAGGATTTATATACCGATGTGATATAAAACGTTGCACATGTATGTAGAGATAACTCAACGAAGCGAAGTGTACGGGTTGAATTAAACTTTCTCATTCTAGGAGTCAAGTCTGCGTTAGGTGCAGATAGCTTCATTTTGCGGGAGATAAATTATTATAATTGAAGCGCCAAGAGCGGGAAATAGGCGCGAAACAGGTGGGAATTTACGAGAATGATTCTTTTTTTTCATCTCGTTGAAACGACTAAGAAGTAATTACTTTCACGCGGATAAGCAGAGATTTGCACAGCAAATCTTGGTGTGGTCTACTCTCTCGACTTTTTTTTTTGCATTATTCCACGTTTCTTGCTCTCTGCCAAAATCATACGAGTTCTCATCGAAATTTATTCCGGATTTCCAATTACTATGTCGTTACCCCATTGCCAATCAGGAAACAGGATCATTTAAAAAAAGCGCCAAAAAATCCTCTGTCCTCAAATTTCGCTGCGACTCTTCGTTCGTACTCTATGAATAATAATCTCCGGTACAATATTGGAAACCAGCGTGCGTTATTGCGTCGTCTATATCGTTCGAATGTGTTAGTAGATTGGTTCGCCATTTTAAATGAATATATAGATATAAATTATCGAGCAATATTGTTTTCGTAAACGAAAATACTGAAATGCAAAAATGTGCCGAACATATTGACGGTTATATGATATTTCGAGAAAGAGAATAACTTGGAAAGATTTGTTTCACTTCGTTTGTTCGTATTGTTCTTTACTTTCCGATGCTGTTCATCATGGCTGAAATTCATCACCGCATATGTCCACCGAAATGTTTCGAAGTTGAACGAACGGAAATTTTAGAACCGTCTACTGAACAACGTGCGCAGTGTGCACAATAGAACCCTTTCGCTGTATCCTATTAGAAACGCACATATATCATATGGCCACCAGAACAAAGGTGTAGTGTTGCTGGATGAATGTAATTTCACGACTATCATCTAACCTACCTTCCCTACCTATTCGGAATGCCTATTTCGAAAATTAGTTGGTAAATTAGTTTGTCCTGTGGAGATGCGCCTCGGGATCGTGAACGAGCTTTGGTAACCACCAACTTTCAGAATTAGCCGTGGGTTAACGGCCGCACAGTTTCCAGAGACTGGACTCCTGTAGGACGCTCCTTTTACATGCTGCAAAACCTCGTCGGAATATGAATTGTGCTCGAGAACACAATTTTTCTACCAACGCGGCAGAAGGGCGAGTTTTATACGTACATGCTCGCGGATTGCTCTGGTTTTGGACTACATGTATATGATAATCCCCTAATCTATCGAATAGAACCTTTATTTCTACCTCGAATTCATCGATATTATTCCCGGTCTCCAACCAATTGTAAGATATATACCTTTCAAATTTTGTTTTCATTTTTTTCGAATAAATATACAAAAAACAAGCTTAAATAGGGTTTCGGAAAAAACCCCCGAACTGCAGCAAATTATGAAAATTACGATATCAACATAAGTACTGAATATGCACAGATTTAATCGGAGATAATCGAAAAATCTGATTTGAAACTTTTTTTTTGTTTCAGTCTGGACGCTGAGAAGTTCAAGCTTATCAATGTAAGTAACTTATTCATGTTCCTTGTAATTTCCATTACCCTCTAACTCCGTATGAAACGCAATATTCTTGCACAAATGATGATTTCGGCGAAATAGCAAATGAGACAGAAAGTTCGATATCGGAGAAGTAAATATGCCGGCGTTTGGTCTTATTAGCTTATTTGGTCGTATTAACTTATCATCACTTATTACCGGGGATAGATTCTTATATGAAAAGCTTTTATTTCGGATATAAAAAGAGACCAGATGTATTTATGGTTGTGTAGACGCCGTGCAGTCTGCGTTATGTTTAAATAATCAAGGGTTGAAGATTGTAAATGAGAGAGTTCACGTGTCGACCAATTGAAACGCAGAATTTTTCGGCACGATTTTGTGTGATTTTCCGTGGGGTGCGAAACCATCATAACAGGCTGCTGAAATATTAACTTGGTTCAGGGTTTATACTACATTCATACTTTTCCCATTCATCGTACAACCGATTTACAAATTTCAAGGGTATTATATATTTGATCACAACAAGTATACCTACTCTCTTGCTCTCTGAATGGGGCTTAGTTTTGCTTCCCCCTTAACACCCTTTAATTCGCTATAAGCGAAGCCTAGTACTCAATGAGGATAATGCACTACACATTGCGTGCAGGAATATCCGCCAAATAACCGGAAATTACGGGCCGTGTTTCAATCAGAGTATATACTTCGAATTCAGAGCCATCATTAACCCTGCATAATAGGTCGGGCGTATGATAATCTGAAATCAAGAAAACGAGAGGGCAGTGGTATAACTGTGTGGTTTAAGCCTGGTGAGATCGTGGCTATCGGTGAGGTCGATGTGGAAAGCAGCAGGCTATTCAGAAGAGGGTAGAATCCTCGAACAATCCCCTCCCAGAGGCAGCTGAAGTGTACACCACTAATCCTCTCTATTGTTTGGACGCTTGTACCATTCAGCAACGCCAATCAATCCCCAAATCGACATTAAAACCTCGTGCGTCGAAAAGTACGATGATCATCTATTAAAGTGCTGGCTCTTGATCGAAACAGCGTTAAGGACGTCATGAATCCTGTTAAACGAATTCTACAACCACAATGAATAAGTGCCCTTCTCTCTTGGTCTCTGCCTCAGTTCATAGTTTTTTCAAAAAAACTATTTTTAAGGAGCATCAGGTTCAAATTTTTGGTTAAATATTAAAAATTATTGAAGGTATGATTCTACGAGTGAAAATATACTTTTTTCTGGTCATCATTTCTTCATGACTTTTGAAAGAATATTTTTCCAGCTACTTTCTTAAAACTACACCAGTTACAAAATTTGAAGATAATTAACAGCATTCTAAATTTTTTGGTGATTTTCAATGGGCTGTAACTTACCGGAAAATACCCATACAGTACTTACAAGGCAAATTGTAGCTTCAAGTGTCTAATTTTTGGATCCGTCCGTGACAAATTTTGAAAATACCGGGTTCCAGAATAATCCTAAGAAGGCTGTCGGAAATAACTTTTTCCAAATTTTTTTTCGTGTTAAAAACGGTCCACGGTAACATCTTAAAGACGGTTGATAAAAGAAATATGATTAATGTCGACAGAACATTTTTTGAAGTTGAAGAAAAAGCATGGATATTGGAAAATTCGACGCTCGGATTTTTTCTAAGCCTTTTACCAGCATTCTGGAAGCCTCAAGATCTTACAAGAAAGCGTTATCACCCACTTTGAGAACTGCTGGAACAATTACTACAAAAACCAATAAACATAGATATCTTTAAAAGCTCGACGACGTGCCAAAGGAAAAAGTGTCCGAAGATGATAATGGCTCGTGTTTGTTGGAAACAAGATTTATAAGGCTTCAATGACCGGAAGCAAGCTTTCATCCTGTCCCTCGTGATCTCACACCTTCTCTTGCTCTGATTAATTCACTTAATACTCCTTGCTAGAACTATGGCTCGAATTTACTAATATTCTCAGATTCTATGGAATTTCTACAAAATATCTGTGAACATATGAAATTCTTGCTCTCGTGTGGGCACACACTCATGCTGACAGAATATCCACGTAGGAATGTGGTTAACGTGTCAAGAGACTTGGATATGCCGTGAAGAAAATATGCTGATCATACACCCATTTCAGTGTCGAGGCGTATACGATGCCCTTAGTTCGGGAGAAAAGCCCATGTAGTATCATGCTGTCTTTCCTTCATAATGGAAATAACTTGATCTTTTTAGCTTCGCAAGGATCTAGATCTCTGTGGTCTATATCTTTCTTTCTTTCTGTCTTTCTACAAAGATTTATATCTTTCTAGAAATATTTTTCCAGATTCTCCATTCCAGATTTTTCTTTCTATCTTGATCTCTCTGATCTATAAACTTTCTTTGTTTATGTCTTTCTGTCTTTCTACAAAGATTTACATCTTTTTAGAACTATTTTTTCCAGATTTTCCAATTTTCAGATTTTTCCATTCTAAATCTGCAAAGCAATGTACATCGCACAGATAGATTACGATGAAAACATGCACAGGCGTTTCCTTGGGAACCATTACACGAACCCTGTGCTTTCGCGTACCTCACTCTTTCGCGCAATTAAGCACCCCGCAACTAAGAGTTTCCAACACTTCGTCCCCTTGATTCGCATCTCTCAGCAAATCCTCTGTTCACATACGCCTTACACCTCCAACAATTATTCCATCTTTGTGAAAGCGGTTCCGTTCCTCCCTCTTCATATGCATATTTATGGATCCGGCGTTCTCCCTGTAAATATACAGGTTTCGGTAGTGCTACTGACTGGAATTGTTACTTTGCATGTTTATTACTCGATTGACAGCTTGGAGTGCATATGGCGTAGACAGTTGATAGAAAGCACATTGGTCTAGGTTTAAGCAATGTGCAACCCGAGTACTCCTTTATAATTGGTAGGTAAACCTAGGCACATAGGTGACAATTGGACATATCCAATGACCAATTGATATGGAGAGTGGTATACGTATGGAATTGCAAATCGACGCATCTACTCGCGTTTATGACAAGCAAATCCGTAAAGACGATATCAATTTAGGTTTCCATCATTCCAACCCTGAAAACCCTTAACTTAAAATAGTCAAGTGATTAGATTTTTCAAACTCTGATTTTTATAGGCACGTCTGGTGTAGCACTAAATCCATGGATATGAAAATACGGATTTACGAAAATCTTAGGTTTTTGTGATTGAGACCATCCACCACATGGTCAAAGTATGAGCTTTGAGTTAATAGAATGATGAGCTTTGGAACATTAATTAACGAAAGTTATTAATTAACGGAGGTAATCGATACGATTATCGATATGATTGATGATTTAGTCTTATTTTTTCTTCTTAGGAACAAATGCAATGCAGTGGTACACTTGGTGGCATAGAATTTGCGTACTATTTATTTTACAAAAATTCACGTAGCTTTTCATTCATTGACCAAACGCATACACTTTCCAGTCTTTTATTTTATACTGTCCATACAGCAAGGAGAATAATCGCCGACCAACCGGAACGCGTGTAAATTAATCTAATTGCATCTGAAATTTAAATATCCGTGGACTGAAGGAGTGAAGGAACATTTGCATTTAGTGCGCATGTTTGCTTCATACCTTCATCGGAGAAATGTGAAAATCCACCCACACATACGTAAATACATTTATATACAGTAAAACCGCCGTTTAGAATTAATTTCTCGAATTCCTTGATATTCGGTGAAGATTGGAGATGAAGAGAGGCGAGAAGGATTGTTGGCGTTGTACGGGTTTGTTTGATATAGCAGGACCGCAGTAAAATATAATATCTTGAAAACTGCAATCAGTCACCAAAAATCCTTGTAGCGGTTCTCTTAAAATATTAAAACGAAGACCTATGCAAAATGTCCGTCTGTTGAAATGGGGAGCTTAAAACTCGACCCTGAATTAAACATTCCTTACAAAATAAAATGTATGTTTTCTTCACCATAGCTCTTCTCCAGACTCGACAAAAAACTTAATTTTGGAAATTCATGATATTAAAGTTTGCATAATTTGAACCTGATCAGAACTGTTTTGTTTGAATAATCAACATTTATTTTGGCGAATTGTAGTCATGAAAACCAACTTTGTTAAGATTCTTATTCATCTGTCTTCTAACAAAATCTGTGTGTACAAAAATGTTGTATAATGAAGAAAATCAAAGAATGGAAAAAAAATTCGTAGCATTCCAAGGGTGCAAACTTCAACCCGGAAATTGGACTTCCGCAAACTGGCAAACTTCAACTGGATTTCATGAAAAAGTCTATTGAAACGCTGGTTCTTTTGATTCATTTGTAGAAAATTATGGTGCATTAGAAAAAATATTTAAAAAACCACGAGATTTTCGGGAGATTAGAACAAGTCGAATACTATGGTCTGTGTCAGATGTCTCACTCTGAGAAGCTTACGTTACGAGGTTATGCAATATTGTGATACCGGATGTGTGGTGACGGAACAGAGGAGATGGTCTGGCCCTATATTCCACGGTGATAAACGTACAATCAAGGCTGTATCGTGTTGCTGTAGATCAGAACTGGCTGATATGCGCAATATCCCTATATGGTGAGACCTTGAGCTAGGAGATATTACTCATGCTTCGTTGTACTTTCGGTGAATAAAAAAATGAGAAATGGAAAAGGAAGACAAGAGCAAGAAGGTGAGATACAACGTAGAAGCTTAGAGACTGGGAGAGATGGTTGTCTAACGAAAATAAAGAGCCTTCGTAATGGACAGGTGAAAGCGCGGCAAGCTCAGAGAGTGGTGCTAAAATTCATACTGGCAAGCGAGAAAAATTGCCTGCGGTAAAGATGAGAAAAGGGTCCTCATTGCCATACGAAATCACCCAGGTCCCCAGAGTCCGCGTAACCGTAAGACAATATACGGGAAAGGTACATTATGATGAAAAAAGAATTGTGGAATTTCGAAATATGCACTTGTGATATTTTTTCATCTGTAATTGTAATAGATGGTATTTCAAATTTGGAGATTTGAAATATAGAATTTTTTAATGTAGAGATTTGAAATATGGAATTTTTTAATTTGGCGATTTGGAATATAGAATTTTTTAATTTGGAGATTTGAAATATAGAATTTTTTAATTTGGAGATTTGAAATATGGAATTTTTTAATTTGGAGATTTGAAATATGGAATTTTTTTTATTTCAAAAAGTTCTCAAAATTTCATTGTTACGAATTTTTTAATCCACCCACCCAATGCTGGCAATAGTTTTCGTAACTCTGATTTCCACTTTCTTTCTGTATTTCCGTCTCACTTTATCCCACAATTTTTTCTCTTTCCGTTTCGATGCCCGTGTCGAAAAGTGGATTCTTTTTAGTTTGGCATGAACGTTCAACTTTCTTTATCGACTTCGCACGAAATCAGACTCAACCTTATCTTCGTCCTTTTGGCGTCTTTACTGGACAGGACCGGAGAAAAGTGTTTGGGGGACGATCTTGATTTATATTTCTTTTTCTTTTTCTTTTCCCTTTGCTGTTACAGCTACCCTTTCTCACCCTCACACCTTTTCTCCGTGGAATACGCTTGAAAGATCCCGCCAACTTTCGAGAAACGTTGTATACGTATTTTCGATTACGTTATCACAAATGTCTCGCGACACAAATGCGCCAATAAATTTAAGACACCTTCCAGAGGATAAGACTGAAAATTACCGGGATACAACGACCGGCCACAATCACCACATGGACATCAATCTTCAAGCGCTTCAACTCTTCCAAGATTAAATCACGATCCAATAAAGCCGGATGATAAATCCGGGAATCAGCATTTCCAAGTATTTTTAAATCTAATATAAAAACGATTTAAATATAGGTATACTCCAAATTTAAAAGCGTAATAGAGCAAATAACATAAAAATCATTAATAATTGAAAATAATACAAATAAATAAGTTCGGTTAATTTTTTTATCTACAGGTCCATTATTAATTTCAATTATTACCTATTAATTAATCATTGAAATTATTATTCTTTTTTTTATTATTCAGAGTATTTGTTTCATTTTTATTATTTCTTGTGAAAGAATTTTTAAGGATATATGCACTAAATTGAAAAGTTACCTTTTTTTAACAAACCTCTCATACTGACTTAAACGTTTATTTTCGTTTTTGTTTCTCACCATTTACGAAGTCATGCCTCAGTGCCAAGTCCTTTCGATCAGGCTATTCGCGTTCATTCATTTTTCCGCGCGATTTTATTATCCAGCGCTGCGGTAAAAAAGTGGGCGATGTGCAAATTGAATTAGCCGGAAACGCGTTCGGCATATTAAAGGGGGTCGAGAAATGTTGTTTGCGAACCGTTGGGCCGGAGCGTACGAGTCATACCAGCTAGCAATTTTTGCTCGTGTCAACAACACTCGAAGTGTTGCTACACGTATTTTTTTCGTTTTACGTGGCACGCTTGCGTACGTATAGGCATGAAAATTACTATGTCAATTTTCAGTTAAAAACGTTATTCAGAAAATGACTTCGAGGAACTGTTTTTTCATTACTTTTATGTAAATGAGGAACGTTGCGTCAAAACTCAAAGTACCGTACTTCCACAAGTACAAATAGAATATCAAAAGTTAGACAATAGACTACATGCGAAAATTTGAAAAATTGGCTTGAATGATTCTTCAGTCTAGACTTCGCTTAATATTGACTTCGTACCGATAAGCCAATGATTGGCGAGTCTAAATTTGCCGAACGTTGGCTACGTATCGGCGAATCAATAATTGGCTAGTCAATACTCAGCCGAGCATTCATCTGCAATTGGACAATGTATGATCTTTCCGCCTACATTAGCCTACGTATTGCCTGTTACCGTTCGATTGGCAAAACCTACATGGGTCCATCCAAGTGTTTTCTGTTGTTAGTAATAGGTATCTGCGAAGTGTATGGCTTAACGGATATCTGTGTATTTATTTATAGTCCTATATATGTATATCTATAGTAATATGGAGGATTTTACATCTTTGAGAGTGATGCGTACTGAGTACAACGCTAGTCTCCGGGCTTCAATGTTTGAAGGCATTTTGCACTCCGTTACACTCGATTTCCGCGATGAATAAATCAATGCATAACGATTCCCTGAATTTCGTGATTCTATCGCATCAACGCTACATAGTGATCTCTCTGTATCCATCCCTCTCTTTGATTATCTCTCTCTTTCAGTTTCGCTCCCTCGTTTTTCCTAGGACTATCTCTTCTTCTCTCTCTCGTTGGGGTATGTTTGAAAAACAGGAAAGAGATAAACGAACAACCAACGCAGTCTATTCATTTGACACTAAGCCTAATCAATCGTTCGAATTTAAATCTTAGCGATATCATATTTTCAGAATTTGTGTCGATTTAGTTTCATTCGTTTCAATACTGTTAACACGTATAGACGATTATTTCTCATAAGTAATCTTGTTAAATTCGTTACTTATAACTGCTCAATAATTTAGTGAAAAATGCTGAAATTATTTATGTACGATGATAAGTATTCTATGATAATAATATTATTATTATTATTATATTTATCATCATCTCTTCATTTCGTGTATACCCTTGTGGCATTTTACATTTCGTCCTTTTTTTTTGTCAACTTTTCCGAACCGAACCGTTACTAGCAAAGCCGAGTGTAGCTACGCTATACGGCATTTGCCGCTTCCGTACGCCAAGTGCAACAGCACAGGGTGAGGGTAAAATCAATATATATATTTTTTAAAATATTTCTCTCTGAAATACCTCATCCGTGATTATCGGACGCCCAATATTTCGGCACATTTGTATGAGCTCCCAAACATTATCACCTCAGCATGAAAAATGTTGGTGGCGAATAACGAGAGTGGAGAGGAGACAGTTTCAGTAAAGAGTATCATTGGCGAACCGGTCGAGGAAAAAACGAACTTCATAGACGACAGGGAAAAAATCCGACCGTCGAGGTCGTTATACGCAGAGGGACGATTTTAATTATCGTACGGGGTCCTCCATATTAGGTGCATGGTTATAAACGAGACCTCCTCTCCTCCACGCTCGGCTTCGAACCTGTTTTCTCTGGCCCAAACCTGAGAGGGAAGTAAAATCATTTGTTTCCCCGGCAGCTGGAAGTAATAACGGTCGTTTTACTCGCTCGTTCGTGTGTTCGTCGGTCACTGTCGAGGAAAAGCGCGAGGGTGGCTTTATGCAACCTTTTTGCTTGTGTATATGTATATATACATATATACATATAAACGTATATACAGGGTGAAACATTTAACGTAACCATCTCAAATATCTCCATTGCTAGAATTAGATTTTTGTATCAATTATTTAGGTGAAAAATAATTTCAAAATCATGAAATCATAGGTGGTTAGTTTCGTATGAATATTAGCTACAACATCTTTATCAATTTAAAAGAATATTGTCATTTAAAAAACCATTGATGACCTTGAAAACATCAAATTATGACCTTGACAAAAATGAATTTTTGACCACTTTATTAGCTATTCGAAATCAATCAAATTATCTTCGCATATTTGTTTTGTCAAGCTGAAGGCAAAGGAGATATTTGGAATGGTCACACAAAATGGTTCACCCTGTATATACACATATATCCAAGCGCGAAAAATATTCGAGGATAATCCTAGGGTCATTCAATATAAACGAAAAAAGTCGCACGGCGTAAGCCTCGTGTTTTCAGTCTTAACAAATCTCTTCTTGAACGATAAAGATAAACAAGGTCTGCAATTACGAGACAGAAGACTCGAGTAATCTCATGCGAATAAACTCCAGAAATTTGTCTTTAGAAATTTGATGTGCATAGTCAAAGAAAGACATGTGGCAATATGGCCAGTATATATGTGAGACTGTACAGTACGCATATAAGTAATTAAGTAATTAATGTAAACCTACACTCAAAATTAATAATCAATCGATGATCTACATTATGCATAATTAATGCAATGTCTAATTAAATAATTTAGATAATTAACATCGAGGTACATTTTGTTCATCACTTACCAATCGAAGTATAATTAGTTATAATCTAAATGAATACAAACCTTCGAAGAATATTTTTATAAAAAAAGATAACACAAAGATTGAAGAATCACCTGTGTCAGGAATGACCATTTCGTTTTTTAAAAATAGGTTATTAATTTCGGACCATCGGGGATCATAATTTCGGACCTTCTAGGCATATACGTACCGCCCACCGTCCTGGCCATTTTTTAGATTCTGTCGTTTCAAATTAATTCATTAAATTAAACGTTCCAATTAAAATTATAATTTTCTACTGAAAATTGCACTAGATTCACTGAATTTAATTTTACATGCAATTGAAAAATGTAATGTCTTATTCCATATAAAAATAATGACAATACAGAAATATTATTATTTTATTGATACGTAACTATAAATTATATTTTATATATGTAATATAATTATTGATTATAGTTTTTAATGCCTCTATTTAAAAAAAAATTTCGAGCCAGTCTGCTGCACAATGTCAGGTGGACAAATTTGACGATTTCCTTTGCTAACAATAATCAGGGCAATGTTATACTTACAAGGCTAGTATTTAACGAAACATGAACTCGTTACCACGGTACGTAATTCGAATTGACGTCAGTCTTTGATAATCTCTGCAATTAACAATATATGCATTTTGTGCAGCTGTGACTTAGTTTGGTTTATTTTTATCCACAGTTTGCATGGGCCCATGAATCCTATTCATAAAAATAACAGAAAAGTATATACGGGATTTCTAGGCATTGCGAAAATTTCTGTAGTGCTCCGTGGTGTATGGGCCAACTGTCATTGTTTCGTGACGAAAATAGCGCATGGGAACAATAGTCAAGCGCAATTCTGTGCACAAACGATAATAGCAAAGTATATTCAAGAGAGGTAGAGAGAGAGAGAGAGGGCGAGCATTGCGAGTGGAAACAATGAAAAAGAGCAGGTCTCAACCGAAAGTTGAAACAAAAAGATATGGAAAAGAAAAAGACAAACGTAATGAAAAGCGTATATAGTACTCTAGATACGCGTGGATGAAGCATTGTACAAAACTCCACTTATTCAAAAACACGCAAGTAAATATGAGTATAATGACAGCTTTCGGCGCCATGGACCTCGAAATTATCCTCGAAATACTTTTCGACGATAATTTCGTGAAAGAATTTTTTTTTTTTCAAAAAAGGTTATTCTGGAGTTATTCGTAAGTTATAACTGATAAGCTAAAGAGCATTTGATTAACTTGCACTTGAAAAAAAAGACCCATAGAAAATCACATTTTCGATTTTAGCCCCAGTTGATTTTCTAAAAAACGCTGAAACACGTGACTCTTAACTTCCAGAAGAAATTCTAAATAAATATAAATTTTGACGAGTGTAACTTGAAAAATGATAGATATTTAGATATAGATATTAAAACATCCTCTATGTTATCCCCTTAAAAGTAGAATTTTTATAAATCTCTTACGGTATCCAAAAACCCTTATGAAAACTCTTAAATCATCTTTTGACTCTCAATCAAAAATCTAGGATTCGAATTTGAAAAAAAAAATCATAAATTACTAAAAATGAAGAATTTAGAAATAAGTACTGCATTTTTGTGGCTTGAATACAAGATCATGTTTGGATGTTTAAAAAATATTAATTTTTGCAAACTTCAAGTTCATTTTGATCTTCTGTTTTGATCATTCTATCGAACATGATACCGACACGCTATTTCCGTTAAAGTTCTACTCTGAATTAGTCCATCGACAGAATGATCATGTTGGGGTAGTCTTGCATGAGAGGTACATATTACTCACTCTAGAAGGACACTATATCGAGTGTTTGCGGTCCATCCTCATTCCATTTAATACTGCTAATTGCAACGCGGTTTGAACCCTTCGTACCCTCACCTATATATCGAGCTTTTGCTAGTCTCTTCCCGCTGCCATTTTTCAGCTCGAACAATTATTTATGTTTTCGACTTTAACCTGTGCCGATTTTGACCTGCGTCGTTACCTTATGGTTTCAGAATACGGTACTACCGGAAGCTGTACACTTTTGGGAACGAGCGTTGATGGTACGCGAGACGAAAAACACAATACGACTGAACAGGTAAGAGCTAACATTGGTGTAATAATTTTCCAAAATTTTGTACTCTTTCGAATTAACATGGCTGGATTCCTCAATTGGTTATTGATCGCCTGGAAAATGATTTTTCTTCATTTTTCTAACATTCCTTTAGCAAATCAAAAAAACAAGAGCCACGCAATTTTTCTTTCAATTTCCATTTCGCAAATTACAATGAAATTGAAAAGATTTGACGTTTGGAAAATCTTGGTCAAACAGTTTCAGCCATTTAATGCTAAACCTATGCAAAACCATCACGAGCTGTCCTGTCAGCACTTACAATATTATCTTCGATTTTTGTGACAGCTTTTATACACTCGTATGGAATTTGATCGAAAGTGCCAGTTTTTGGGTGTTTCCTGAGTCAGTATCAGGATACAATTCTAAATGCCCAAGAATGCAATCAAACGAGTGAAGTACAAATTTGTGTACTCGATGGAACAGCTATATCAAATGGATACGATTTTTCACGTTCAAAAGACGAATGCAGCTAGGTACAATGCACAGTGAGACGTAAAAGTTGAGAGCTTCACGCGCACAAGCTACCATAGTTCATTTCGTCACCGGGATATATTAGCTGTAGGAATGTCTCCCTTTGCGCTTCCATGCTGCGTGATTACCATAGGTCGTTGGATAGCGGATGAAAGGCCATAGCTATGGGATTTTCAAACCAACGATTACGCCCTTATATTATTCAGGTTTCTATACGAATGTATACACAAAGAGTTACTCCACCACATAACTCCCTATAAAATCTACCCTGCCAACCGCCTGGAACTTTTCATCCACGACCGCATGTCGCGCTTCCCTGACTCGAAATTTATCACGCTCCGAAAACTTTCGGACCGCTATAGAGCATCTTCCACATTGAGGACCCAGCAATATCGGCAGCTACACATACACGGAGACATTTTCCTTAATCCTGCTCCCTGCTGCAACGCGGAGTAATCGCAATGTTGCATTCGCTATCACTTATCCCGAATTGGACGGTTTCCACAGTATTTCGGCTGCTTTCCCATCTTTTATCGGATTTTCGGTTGGGAATCACATTAGTGCAGTGTGCAATGATTTCCTTTATTTATGGCGACGTGATAGTTTTTTCAGAATTTCTGTTGCAATTTCGCCGTGGCCTAAATATGGTCCCACCATTCAGAAGCATCCGAGCAACAAAGAGGAGTTAGGTTATAGGTAACAGAAAGTAGATAAGGCAAGGTCCTTTGCGAAAATTTGACGGAGCATGAAAAACGCTTGATAAGAAAACCCTGACGAGAAGAACCTCAAAAAAGGGCCTTCACAACAGCATCCAGGTTCGCGACTTTTTCAGACGGACCAGTCTCAATAACGTGCAAACCAGATAAATTTCTTCGACTTTGAGTATTTTAATTACCAAATTCGATTACCCGATTATATCAAAAAAGAGGATAAAAAAACGTGGGGGAATAAAAAATGTATTATATTTTACATTTAAAAAATATTCTTTCATAAATTTCATACTATGAATGTGATTTATTTCCGCTACATGCTTTTCACAGGAAGAATGATTTCTTCATAGTTTTCACGAAACGTCATTCAAGCAATCTTAAAGACCTTCATTGTTCTGGCTTTAATGACATTCGGTAGCCAAGTATGACCGTTCTTGGGCCCGGATTGGGGCCCTAATAGAATAATGGGATTTCTATATGGGTCTGACCAGAACCCTAATTCAATTTCTGCACGGGGTTCTCCCAGAGAAGTCTAATGAAACGGAACGGAGTTTGAAACTGTCCCATTATTCCTTTTTGTCATAACAGCTGAACTTGCCGATAGTCGACATTGCGCAGACATCATAAGATTCTCCATATACATATATCTGTGTGTGTGTCTATGTGTGTGTGCATGCAATGTTCGGTAACGACTTCGAATTGAGTTTGATTCTGTTAGTGCATTCGTTGCATAACTGAATTTTGTTTCCCGACTTTCGATAACGGCATCAGTACCTGCTATCCAAAGATGAATGCAAGTGGACTGCAGAGAAGGCAAGGAGAATCTCCATAGTGATTTTCCCGTCCAGTTGTATAACTAGAATTCTGGAAGCTGGTGAGGATCAGTGTCCAATGGGTATTCCTAATAGGTGTATAGGTAGTGCCTTTCGTGTCTTCAGGCATTCATCGAAATTATGCATACGATACGACATTGATTTGATTCATGGAATATTCATTGTTGGGTCACGATACGAGAAGCTTCGATTGTATTCCATTACTGATCATATCGGCCATCTGCTTCTTCGCTCGGTCTCTTCAATATTTATTGGTATTAGGGTGACCATTAAATGTATTTAGTCATCAAATAACAACGAATACATTTTAATAGTGTCTTCCTCTTGATCATTCATTAATTGATGTCAAAAATGATTCGTGCAAATAGTGGATAGTGGACATTGATCGCTCTTGCGAGCGAAAAAGAATGCCGAAGGTAAAAAGGATCAGAGTATTTATGCTGCAGTGACGTGGAACTTTGTACAAATGTGGTTCGGTTGAAGAGCAGGTTGATGACAATAGACGTACTCGTTACTCAAACTCAATGTACAATGAACTCCCTAATGGAATGTTAGATAGTCATGAATATATTCATTCAAAAAGTCCGTTTTGCTTACTAGTCTATCTCAAAATTCAATATTCATTAAAAGATAATCAATGATTGTTAAAAAATGACTAGTTACGTCTAAAATCAATATCACATGAATATAGCAGATTAAAAATAGCTTTTTGCATATACATGGGTATCGATATGTATACGGACTGTACGAATATATAGAATATCACTCTTTTCATATGTACGTAACTGCGCGGTCAGTAATCATCGTGTCAACCGCTATTTCTGGGTATAACTTTCTTTTTGTTTGATCTGTTGCACGCCAGCCGGATGCCAATCATTTCCCCGGTAGCAATTACAGGAATGCCAGTACTTTTCGATGGCTTTCGAATGATGGCATTTGAAAAGAGAAGCACTAGGCAGAGAAAGGAAACAACTCCTGTTTGTAACACAACAAGGCAAACCATTTCGACTGTCGTTTAATTGTCAATTATCCTATTCAGATCTTCTATAGGAAGGGAAGAGCTCTCGTTTTTGCTCTACTGAGACAACGGCTAACTGATTGTCGTATGTAATGGACGCATACCCCATATCCATTTTAGGTTAGAAAAAGAAACTAAGAACGAAGAGGAAACTTTTTTTTACTGTGCTAGATATACTGCCAAATGTCAGACTGCAGGAGCAGCTGGACGAAGTATTTTCGAACTTTGCGATTTCACACGAGCCAGAAAAAAACTTTTATCGTGATCGAAACCCAGAGAGAGAAAGAGAGAGGGAAAGAGAAGTTAAAAGGCAAAGAGACAGAAATAGCTGGTGTCTGCTTATCTCTTCGTGTAGAGCTCTCTGCAAAAGGTCATTCGGGAACGGCGTTCCGTGTTCAACTTTTTAATCAAAACTTTTCTGGACATCGGATTTTTTGACACACGAAGGTTCAGGTGTGGAGTAACGCATCTTGTAGGATTCCAAAAGTCTGCTGACCATACTTTGTCGTTCAATGCGTGAAATCCTTGCAATCTCTTGGTTCCATCGAACAGTCCACATACCACATATCTGGACTACTTTGAAACTGATTACTCGTCAAATCTCGATAAACGTGAATAAGAGTTCTTCTTTTTTCGTTCGTTTTTTCTTGTTGCGTTGTTGACTCCAATCTAACACGACAACAAACAGCACAAGCTTTGATAAATTGATACCCTAATCGAGCATTTTCATGTGGATATACGAAATACCCTTAGAAACGTGCTCCTTCTTATTGGTACTTTGTAGAACACAATCATACACTATAGAGTCCGGCTAGTCAATATATCAACATAAAATAAGCATTTCATGAAAGAAATAGGTGGCAACGATGATCCACGTGCATCACTGAACAGGACCCTGAAATTTACAGCACTATGTTCCGCCAAAAAATTTGATATTCTCTTCATCAATATTTCACATATAGAACTGTACCACATACGAACTTCGAATTCTAAAAAAAACATATAATCGTATCAGTTCAACTAGAAAGATTATTTATCTAAAAACTGGTGTTTTTCAATTAATAAATGGAAGACTCAAAATCAGAAAGCTACCCATTTTTCACTCCATTAGGGTAGATATAAAATTCGATAATAATGTGAATTACTTCAAGGAGTCATTCTAGTGAATATCCTTAAAATATATCTAACGAATATATTAACAGTATATTTAGTAAACAATCGTTCAATATTGATCATGACGTTGTATCGGCATATTAGGTTTCTTCCTAATATCCAATATCTGTTTTCGGAAGATTCAATGTACCCTTTCGAATCTTCCCATGTGGGAGAAGGCTTTGCAAGAATCTGGTTGGACGTTAATGAAGTGAGTACATATTCAACACGTGCATATCTCGGGCTGATTCGTTTACATCTTCTAGGGTATACCGACCCTGGTAGGAAACCTCGCTCCACAAGGAAGCAAATAGATTAGTTCCAGGGAAATATCTCTAGTGGATTTTCGCATCGGTGCAATATTCAGTTTGATGGGTTTGCTTCAATATACACGTAGCAGGTGTATGCATGTTTATTCGGTAGATCGTATACGCCTATACAGACGACCAGTAAAACATATATATTATGTAGGAAACGTAACTCACCGATTTGCATAAGTGTCAATCCGCGAAGCTGTTAGCCGTTAATTAATTCTCGTCGTGACCTCGACCGACTGATTTCCCGTTGGTAGGGTATAGGGACATGCAAGAGAATATATACCCACGTGCAGACTGTCTGTGCCTATCAGTTTGGGTTCGTATAGTCTACATCAACGGGTTGGATACATGTGGGGATGCCTTCGTGCCTACCCATCTATTCCCACGCCTTCCTCTTCGCTCAGGCCCCGTTCAACCCGCTAGGAATCTGCGGCATCATTAATCACTTGAATTAATTGGAAACTGTACCGTCGCCAAGCCCCTTTCCGAATCTCACACATCACCGGTAGATACCAGAAGTAATATACAGCGAAACATGGCTTATAGTGGAAGAGACTGTACCCCGGTACACCTATGACTTTTGCGCCTTACTCGAGACCCAAACACAGACATGTATACCACCTACCAAAGTCTTCGTACTTCGAGGATGTTTACAAACAACTTTGTTGAATATCCACTAGAGCCGGGTTCCAACATCCTATTTTAGTAAAGGTAGATATTTTAAAAAGTATATTTATTCTTGAATTTATTTGATTAAAACTATTTGGAATGGATATTTTTTAAAATTGAAAATTCGTGAAAATTTCTACATTTCGTCGTGATTAAATAATAATAATTATTATTAAATATTATTATTTTATTATTATCTCTTTACTCCGGTCCCAGTATCAGCCGCGTGTAGCGCTGATATGTCAATGATTTTTTATATATCAATTTTTGCAAAAATAGCAAGTCTTAAAAATAAATATTCAAAACTTTGAAAACAATCTTGTTCGAAAATCATTTATAAAAATATATAACTATGTAATATACTAAGAAAATCGTACGTACTTCTATGCGATCTTTGCAACGAGATTTATTCGAACAATCAATTAATCCGAGATCATTCGAAATACAATATATATATTTAATTTTCTGGTAATTATTGATAAAATTAGGATGATCGGAACGCATTATTTAGTAGCCACTCATAGAAATCACATCCTCGACAATCATTGGGTCTATAACTTTGTGAATCGTTACAGTACAATTAAATCATAAAATAACAACAAACTAAACGTAATGTTGTATTTTACATTGTATTATAATACGTTATTACACGTTTAAGTAGTTTGATCATAGTGGAGTAATATATGAGCCGTAGCTCATTAAAGCTGCCGCCGTAATCAGGGTGAAGAGTTATCAGTTCGGTACTTTCTGAAGTTGAGTTCATCAAGCGAATTTTAATAATATTTAGTAGATACGAATATATAGAACAGCACAGTTTGGAGTTCGCTAATTATTCTGTCTAATAGAGTAACTTTTCAGATCAATTACTTTCGCAAAACATTAATTAGTTGACAGGTTGTTAATCTATATTAAATTTTAGCTACAACACCTTATCCACGTTTAATTAAAAGGTACCAAAAAAGTTATTTGTAAGAAATAAATATTTAGCTATGACCGTAAATTTCTGCTTTTGTAAAATATGATTTCTCTCCTATCTAAAAGGTGCAAAAAACGTTATTGATACTAAAGCTGAATATACAATTTATTTTGTAATTTTTTTATTGCGTTGACTAAAAATTGAACGATTAACGCTTATTATCATAACAGCTTGATTAATCCTTCAAAAAAATTAAATTTCCTTAAAAAAATTAAAGAATATTCCTCAACAAGAATATTTCTTAAAAAAGTATATCTTTAATAATCTTTGTTTTTATTTCAACTTAAATAAAATACGTTGATTTCGAATATTTTCAAATCTTTTATATCCTTTAACGTATTTTACTTTGCACATACGTGAGTATGAAAAATTCGTAGAATAGTACAACGAAAAGCACTACCCCTCCATCGATATATTCATTCGCATTAGTTCGCGTTTGCGATTCTCGAGTTTTATGCCGTTGTGATGTACATTCAGAAGTATATATATTAATGCACTCCTTGAAACATGCATGAGTATGCATATGCATGTGTACTCGACACCTTTCGTAGACGTCACATATGGAAACATGACGATGGGATGGGAATACGAGAGAGTTTTTGAATCCTCTTTCCAGCTTCCTCCCTCCCTCACTTTTTCCCTCCCTTTTCCTTTCTCACTTCTACTTTTCTTTGGAGTTCCATTCGTCTCACGACTGAAGGCAGTTTTCAGATGGAACCGCAGTGGAGTGACGTGCACTCATATCTGGCATCACTGCCAGATGAACAGGCATTGCACTCATATTTGCCGTCATCTAATTCACTGTCTACAGAGCTATGCTTTTCCAGTATCTATTCAAGTTTATATAAAGCACGTTCAGTCGGTATCTCACCTGTGGAACAGGCCCGGATCATGAGGAACGATCCCAGAGGGTCCGATGTGGATTTCTGTTCCTCTTCTTCTCTGATATCGTCCCCTTTATCTCTCTCTCTCTCTCTCTATCTGCCAACATCGTGTACAGTGTTGACAAAACTCATGCCACATCAAGCATAGTAAACATCTCTTTACACCCTGTGTTCGTACGCGCCAGAGAGCTGACATAGAGGTTCGTCGTACCATGTGTTATAACTGCGCGTAATCCCAATGATCATAACCGAAACGTATACATCGACGTTCCCATCGGAACGCAACGAAACATTTTGTTGGGTAGACTTCCAAAAAGTTCTATTCTCCGAGCGATCAGAAATTTTGCACAGACCTTTTTTTTGATATTTTGAAACAATCCCCAAACCGATTTTTAGCGATTTAAAAATATTTATTTTTTCATTTTATTTTTTATTTTTTTGTTTGCGTCCGTTTTTATTTTTGTCAGTCAGTTCTGTTTTTTTGTTTGAATCTGAACACATCAGATTTGGCAGTACACTCTGTCCGGAACGAATCCGAATTTCTTATCAGTCGTCTTCATAAAATTTCTACAATCAACCATTGTATTGATTTAAATCTTTAAGATATTAAAATTTATATACTGTGTTTATATCAGTGTTTAATAATGTATTTGAGGAAAATGGTTGCACTTGATTAGTTTCTAGTGTAAGGGATCTAGCAGGCAACATCGCCCTCGAACATTACAAAAATTACGATTTCAAAAGCGTTAATCACGCAAGATTCGCCCGGTTTACGAGTCCTGAAGAAAAATAATGGATTTCTTTTTACTACACCAAGTCTTTCCTTTTGGCCATGCCTTAATACCTCGTGGACTTAATTCGTCGTCCGTTTCAATTTTGTCCATTTCTATCATTCCCATTGAGACAACTGATAAGCAAATGGGTTGTTTCCGACCGTTGATAAGATATACAATAAATAAGTATTATAAATAGACGAAAAGTAAAGAGGAACCTTGAAGTGTTGAGTTTGTGTGGAAGGGACGAAGACCGATACGAGAGAAAAAAGCACGTGTAAAAATCTCCATTATTCAACGGTAAGAGTTTGAATTTGTGAAAGATGTGCGCCATGGTGCGTGTAAAGGCACACGGGTATGTACGAATTCGCGTCTTTCACGAAGCCTCGCTTTTTTGCTGATATCTTTTCGAGGGCAGTGAAGCTTGAACATTTCTTCGACATAGCAACGACATACCTGGCTATTCGAAGCTCTTGTACACCCTACATACAGCCTCCTCCCTTCATCACTGTTCCACCCTGATGGGATGGGTTCTAATATCGATACAGATATATGTATATAAAAAACATGGAAATGGATATTTGCGTCTCGATATTTCCATGGGATCTTGATACGGTTTATATTTTCTCGAAAACCTTTGTTGTATTTTTTTATCTCCGGGCTCCGGCAATCTCAGTCGAGAATCCTATTATTTCTTTGGGTGCACAAATCTTGAAAATACTATATCTCTTTTCACCCCTCTTCCATTTCTCTCTCTCCTCCTCCGTACGGTTCCGATTGCCTCCATTTGCCTCCGTTTTTCGGTTTATTTTCAAGTGCCATTTTCAGTTAAGGTTAGTGGTACGGCTAATATTTTTGAATATTACTGCGTTTTTAGTTTATTTTTTTGCGTTTTTTTTTAATTCGTATTGGGTCTTTTGTTGATTTTGCGTTTTTGGTTTATATTACATTTTTTTTAATTTATATTGTGTTTTTGGATTATTTTGTATTTTTTGTCCGATTATTCAAGTTATTATTTGGTAAAATTTTAATATTCTATTTTATTTTTCAATTCTCACATTGCATGAAAGTTTTTTTTTCAACTGGTGCATACCAAAACAAAGCTCTATCCTAAAATCTCGATGAATTAAAAATATTAAGCTTTCTTTTTCTTCACCTGTGTCCTATTCTACATGGTGGTTTAAGGGGACTAATATCCCAGGGAACGAAATAAAAAGTGAATTTCTCTCTCACTTTTCACCAGAATTTCTTATTCCCCAGTACAAAAGAGCAAGTATGTTACGTTTGACAGTGGAGATCTCAACAGACGAGCTATACGAGTGAAAGGTCTCGATTATGGTGAGAACTGGAGACTAGTGTGGAACAATCCTAAAGTGTTTCTCAAAACGCTGATATGAAAGTACGGATGGGTATCCTGGGGGTAGAAAAAGAGAACAGGGGAAGTACTGCCGGAGAAAAGGGAGACTGGAACATCCAGGAAAAGCAAAAAGAAAAGAGATGACAGAGAGGGAGAACGTGCAGAAGGTTTCCTGCGAAAAGCATTCAGAGACGATTTTACGACTTTACGGGGTGTTCGTTGAATGAAAGGGTGCTCCCTCATTCTCTCTTTTTCTTTGTCTCTCTCCCTCTCTCTCTCTCTCTCCTATGTGCATACTGAAAAATGAAATGGTTGCAATGAAGTGCTCGCACTGGCGCTTGAGTTACGGCTGCTTCGATGCAAAAAGCCCATATTGCGGATATATATGTCAGTGCCGTCGTCGGTATCAACCCCCACGGCGCAAGTTTTACCCTTGTTGCTTTTGCCCTGTTTTCAGAGTGGTGGTCTCGGAAACTCGTTTCGTATAGGTCGACCGAAAAAAATATGTATATATATATGTATATATCGCTAGGCAAAAAAGGGTACGGTCTACCTGTTACATCCGGTTAGGTACGCCCTTTTGCCCTTCAATATGCATATGAATATTTCTGCCTACGTATATGTGTGGGTGTGCCAATGCGTGTGCAGACACCCAATAGCAGAAAAACGCTATGAAACATCTGCGAAACACGGTATAAAGGGTCTCGCTGTCACCCTCGTGAAAGATCGCTTGTAAAGCCCCGTAGATAAAAAGAAACGAGAAAAAAAGGAGCTGAAAAAAGCTTGTGATAAAATTTGTTCGTCTCGATTCTCCCAAAGATGAAACTGTTTACTTATGAAATAGGAAAGAAGAAAAAGGTCGCGTTTTTTGTTGGTTTGGTTTACGTTAAAGGCCTATAAAAGAGAAAAATATATGTTAATGTTTGTTTCACATCTTACGAGTTTTTGTATTACGAGGACGTAAATATTCAGTATATGTGGACAATGAGTATTGCAATTATACAATTCATGTATAATTGAATAAATAGCTGACAAATAATGGGAAGGATCTTGATGCTCGATCGTCTGACCCAGAACGTGTGAATAATCGGAATCTGTAAGTAGTAGAGGTGAGCAAAGATCAGACTTTTCAGCTGTAAGGTAACCTGGTCTAAAAGTATGCACTTAAGGTTGAAAATATTCTTAAAAAAATACAAATAAAATCTAGGAAATAAAATAGGCATTTATTGAATTCTTGTCTCAAAAATACTTTTAAAATGGTAAAAACATTTAAGATTCTGCGCAAAAATCTTTAAACTTACGTAAATTTCTGTATTTTCTGCCGGATTTGATTTTTTTTCCACAGCATCTCTTATCACAGTTTACATCAAAATGTGACCAAAGTTGATCGAGCACGGTAAAAAACTTCACAGTTTTTTATGTTGCTTACTCTTATCGGATGCGTACTTCTAGATAAGGTTACCCTATAGGTCAGCCCTGCCCTGTACTTGATGGACGTCAACACAATTTTGGGGTTAACGAATTCCATTACGAGGTATCCCTTTATAGCTCGGAAGCTATGTATCTATAAAATGGATACTAAAAAACATATTTGCGATTTTATGAACGCATAAGTAGTCGGGATGCGAGTAGTACAGGTCGGTGGGGATCAGACTGGTTTAGTAGTATAGGTCAGCGTAGCTCAGACCTGCCCAACGTAACTCATCGCAACTTTCAGTTCAATGAACTTAGAAGATTTGTTTGGGTTATAAAGGAGTTAACCCATTATAACTCCAAAGATATATTTTTGTATAATACATATTCATAATATAATTTTTAATTTTAATTCATAATAATATTTTTAATTAATAATCAAAATTAAATAATTTGTTTTCAAGTCTCTTTCTGTAGATCGAAAGTCCCTTGCTTATTTTAAAAGTCAGAAACAAGCTTAATCGTTTTTATCATTTTTAATGCCGTCCAATTTACGAATCCTACCCACAGATATCCCGAGATGAATTTTCTTTTTAACGTTCCCTTTGCGAAACTAATTTTAAAAAAATTACGAAAAAAAATTGGGATCTTCCAGCGAAATATAACTGGAACGAAATGTCCCGTAGATAGGAGACGAGAAAGGCAAGTCTCGGTCAAATTTGATAAGAAGGTCCCGAAGAAAGGGCTCTCTCTCCCCGAGTCTACGTAGTTATCGTTCTCGACTCGTGTAGAATCGAGATTATCGCCTGTCCCCCGAGAGTTCCGAGAGAAAATGGCTGGCATAATCGTATTGTCGAGACTCCACTAGATCCTTCCGCAAGCATCTTTCTCTCTCTTTCCACCCCCCCCCTCTCTCTCTTCCTATTTTATTCTCATTTTATCTTACTCTCGGTATCATGTACGTATGAACCCCTCCTCTTGCTAACCGTCTGCGCGTATACCCTTTCGCCCATCAACCCAGCTCGTACATTTTACTCGAAAAATCGATACTCCCGGGAGGGAAAAGACTTTCTTATTTTCCGAGTCGGTTTATTGATTGATACGGAAAATAATGATGAGGTAAAGAAGGGAAAATGTAAAGAAGAATGAGGGCCTCCTGGTTGACGATCTTTTCGTATCGTTCGACATACTTTTTCCTCGCAATCGGTAATGTCAGTCCAACATTGTATTCCGATGGAAAAGCAAAGGAATCTGCATAGCAATAACTTTGAATAAAAGAGAAAATAATGTATTTCTTTACGTCTCGTTTATTTACGCGACCTGTTGCATTGCTATTCAATAGCAGTAAACTGCTCAAAGCGCCGAGACGCAGCTTCGAAGTTGAGTAACTTTTCGTTCTCCCAAACGTTAAGTCGTAATAGTATATATATCAGCAATACGAGTTATCTCGTAAATCTTTAATTGCCGTTTCTACTTTCAAAGTGTTGGGTTATAGTAATAATATAGAAGGATGCATTATTGAAATGCAACGAAAATATTCTTTTTTCTAATACCAACATTTCTTCTGGGCAAATTGAATAAAAGTAATTAATTTAATTATAAAATTATAAAAACGTTGAAATTTGCACCGTTGGAGTGCTACGAAAATAAAATGTTGAATTTTCAAAGTTTTATTAGGAAGACTTCAGCAATGAAACTTACCTAAGGATTTTTTTAGGACCTTTGAAAAATAATGAACAATTTAAATATACAATGTATGATTTTCTATACTAATTAAGATCATCTTCATTTAATTCCCCATTAATATCCATCATTAAATCGTTCAAGATTGTACCCTTAAGGATGTTCTTGCGTTATATTAATTTAAAGATTAATTGTTGAAAAATTGTATATAGGATTATGATTATGGCGGAAAAACATCCTTAACTCGCTCATACTTTGAAAAAATAATACTTTTTACGATTTATATTGAATTATTTCAATAACTCAGTGAACAACTGCACGCTGATATCTTTTGTCCAAAACAATTCGAAATTAGGATTCGTAGAAGTGTACAGTTCAAAGCGCACGAGATATATATCCCCGCGAATGAATAAGATTCCGTACTACTTTTACGACCGTACGAGAATCGCTCCCGATATCTGGTAAAGCTCCGCAGGGCGTGCTTACTCTGCTGTTGGATCGTAAAAATTCACAGAGTTCGTGCACGGGTTCTCGACGTACGAGATACGTTCTTTCTCTCTCTCTTTTCTATCTTCTTTTGTTTTTTATCTTTCTCACTATTTTTCTCTCATGTTTGTGTCTGCTTCCATCGCTCCCTTTTTTCCTCTCTACTTCTCTCTCTCTCTCTCTCTCTCTCTCTCCCTCTTGATACGAGGTACTCTAAAATCCATTAACTAACGTGAAACACCTCTCGGCTGCGAAAGAAAGGTTCGAGATTTTTCGTGCTTCGAAGCTGGTGGAAAATCTGTTCCTACGTATGAATGTTCACCCCCCTTTCACTTGCGTTCATGTGTATGCATCCATGGAGGTATTTCTGACGATATTTGAATATCTAATGCAAGCATCCCGGCAGTAATGCACATATTCAAAACATCGCTGATTTTAGTGTTATTCTACTTCGATTTATCACTCTGTTCTCTTTCTGATATTACACACTTTCAACCACAAGTTGAACGTTTTTTAAATATCAGTATTTTTTTTTTAAGTTGAATTATCCATTGTCACTTCTTAGATTTTATACCGATTTTCTGTTTTGAATTCCACAGAATGTTTATTCAATAAAAAGCTTATCAAATATAAGTGTATGAATTAATTTAGTCCGTTCTCAAGAGATGGCTTTAATTGTTATGAATGTTTCATAGTGATAGCTAATATCAGTGATATCGGAGAGGTTAGACATCTGCCAATAATATTCTATTTATATTGCTTTCAGTTCCATTAAAAACCTCGTTTTTTTACTGTGTTGAAAATGTTAAATTTTGTGTTAACTAAGCAGCATTTTAATTGCAAAAAAGTGCAGGTGAAGTGCATTGAATATTCTTGTGGAAGTTTATGGTGACGTTCCTCCAACCGATAAATCGTGTGCTGAAGACAAGCTTCGCCTTGGAAAGCCAAAAAAAAATCGTAGACTATGAATTGAAGGCACTACTCGATGAAAATCCGAATCAACCTGGCGAATCCATCGAATACGAGTAAAGAAAAAGTTATTCTTCTGTATGACAATGCTTGGCCTCATGTCGCAAAAGTCGTAAAAAAATATTTGGCATCGCCCAAATAGGGTGTTTCGCCGCATCTGCTCTATTCTCCGGATATTTTTTCTTCTGAT
Organism: Ophioninae sp. B BG-2022a; assembly: GCA_030522765.1. NCBI lineage: Eukaryota > Metazoa > Arthropoda > Insecta > Hymenoptera > Ichneumonidae > Ophioninae sp. B BG-2022a. The sequence goes on along the minus strand of JAPYZJ010001508.1, from coordinate 17,327 downwards.
TACTGGTTGTTCCGACGGATGCAGCAGGAATTGGCAGCTGACCAATTCTTTTGTTTTGTACCAATTCCAATGTTTTGAACCAATTCGAAAATTGGTTTTCGAACCCAAACATGGATTGCCTAAAAAGTCAAGACTTTTTTTGGGATGGAATTCTAAATGACCTCTAATGAGAGGTGGGAAAAAGTATTTGTCAGCGATAGACAATACTTTGATTAATTTATTAATTCCTTTTATTTGGAAACTTTTTACTATTACAAAACGGATTGAATTAATTTATACTCTCAATAGTACGAATCAGAGATGCATTTATTAATGAATAATAATATTTATTATTAATGTACTCATCAGAGGACATATTTCAGTATATCCATTTTTCTACATTCTTCGATGAATGTATTTTTCAAAATTCTTTTCTCTATCTAACGAACAAAAGTTTCAACGAAGTCCCAATTATCAATTGTGTTGAGGTTTACTTTGTATGTAATATATTTTTTGATGAACCAAATCCAGATGTTCGAATGGACCACTGCAATAAATATGTGCATACGTGTGGAGCACACGTATGTGTTCCACACATGTGTTGAGATCACCCAGGGATCTGTGTTAATTGCACATGTCTCGGTTTTCATGTGGAAAGCGAGCTGTAACGGCGTAGCGGAATACAGCCTTCGTACATCTCTCCGGAAATACCCAAGCGTATTACCCGAGCTATGCTCATTGTCCGGGAAGCATTCGCAGCAATTGATCATTCGTGGAGGTTTACTGACAGGAATGTAATTACTCTGGAAGCTACAGGCCCACTGTGTACGTCGGTACGATACCTGCCTTGATTTTGTTCGTGCCCAAAATACGTCAAAGAATTTGAAAAGTAACTAATCCCAATGTTGCCCAAAAGTAAAGACTGCAAAACTGAAAAAATGTGGAGTTCGATATTCTTTCAGAAATGCCTTGCATTTTTATAAAGTACGAATGGTAAAAATGGACTGAAAATGCAATGGAAAATACGAGCTTGAAGTTTGCATCGTTGCATCACGCCGAATTTTCTTTCCTTATTTTCAGTTTTTTTATCAATTTTGTATTTATTATTTTTAGTCATTTCTGAAATTATAGTAAACTAGATATCTTTTTGTAATGATATTAAATATCTAATCGAAACTTAAAAAATTATTAAGCGTTTTTCAGAACGGTTTTTGAGAAAATAATCGGAACTTGGAAAAGTATAACTTTTGCTGAAGAATAACTATATGAATTTACGGCATTAAAAATATTTCAATAGCAGTAGTTTTTTGGAAAATACATACGAGGCTCCATATCTTTTTATACTTTTTCCGTCTTTTATGGATTAATGTATTATGTCATAAAACAAGTTCTATTCTTTTTCAATTTTGAATCTTTATGACTGAGCTTCGTTAATTACAATACTGTAGTTATTTCTTGTTTGCCAATTTTACTCATGTTTTGCAGATGGCAAATGTAGAGTCGAGTATTTAAAAAAATAATTTGTTTTGGGCCAAGCTTGAAAGTTTTTAAAAAATCGTCCAACCATCATAGTTCAATAAATACTCCATTTTAACTCCTAGGGTCTTAATTTGGTCTAAATGCCTTCCAGAATTACTGCTTTCAAAAAATAGGTCAAATTGCTGGTTAATCTGTATTATACTAAGATACAGACCAACATGCACCACCTGAAGGCTATGTGGAAAAGATTTTAAGTTCGTCCACGTGGATAATAGTGGAGAAGAGGGTTGGAAAAGTATCGAAAAGAAGAGGGGTTGATAGGAAAGCAGAAAGAAGAACTGCTTCCTCTTCGAAGTCGCCCGACCCTTTAGGATCCAATCGGGATTACAAGATTCGGGATCTATAGCTCAGCCTTGTATGCCACGGTTTTCTCTGCCTTTGTTTCTCTTTCCTACGCCTCAAAAGTACCAGCAAAAACAGAGCCGAGTATGGTCACGAAATGGAAGCCTAAAAGACGTGGCAGGGATTCACGAATACAGCCGGATTTTCCGCAGATTTCCTGCCCTCAATTCATAAATATCCTCGAGCCATAGTATCTGGTGTGATGGAGAACAAAGTCTCTCTCTCTTCCTCTCTCTTTCTCTCTCTTCTTCCGTCAGCTCGAAAAGCGGTAAGAACGCCAAGTGGACGACGATGGCGCATACCGTCCTACATATATAGCTTGTTCCTTTTTGCAGACAATTCTTTCGGTGCACCATTGTTCTCTTCTCGAAACCGTTATACTCCACAACGCCCACCTTAAGAGATGACGAAGTATCATTTTATATTTTTCTTTCGGTCTTTCGCCCAACGACGAGAATAACCCCCTTCTCTCTCCCGCTGTCTCTCTATCTGCCCTTACTTCTTATCCGCCAGCTATAAAAGAATGAAAAAAACCGGAAAAAAAGATCGCGTGGAAAAGGATAAAATCGAATCAAGAATATAAGAGAAGTCTTCGAATTAACAAGGTTCTGGATGTTCCCTCAGGTTGAAACATTACGTAAAAATAATTTATCCGCAATTATCCGTTACACATCTAAACAACATTCTAAAAATATCTTTGAGAAATGTCCCCTCCTTTTTTTTAATTCTACAGAAATGTTGCTTATTTTTTTTATAATGTGGTATTTGGTTTACTCGTGGATGCACAAGCGAGCCTTCTTCCTACTCGAGTAATTTCGCTGTGACGAGAAACCTCGCCAGATATGACTCGACATTTTCGGCGTTTTGAGGTTAGGTACGCCGCGAAAAAAAAAACAAGCAGTGGGGTCGTAGGGTTGATTCGGAGGCTGAACTTTCCCCGCAAGCCGCAGACGCGCAGAACTTCTCAAAGGGCCATCAGCATCAAGCGTATATATGTAGAAACGTTTTTTTGAACCCGCTGAAGCTATATCATGTCAATGCAAGATTCGACTGCTTTGAGGACAGTCCTTAACTATTTCAGTCGAGCTAGTATTCGATTTTGAAAATAGAGGTACTACAGATCTGGGTTTGTGGGTAGATTGAAAAGTTCACGGATTCGTATCCAAATATTTATTATATTTTTGCCATAATACCCTCATTGGGTTCAGTTAGTCTTTGTTTGTCACAATGTAAAATTTTGAAACGCCGAGACCAAACTCGGCGTTTCTAGAAAATAGAGAAGATGACACATTGACTCCATGGCTCAAATTCTCGATTGTGATTTAAAATTGCTGAGCCACTCGGTTCGGTTTCCAGATTTGTCATCTTTGGCAATTCATCTGTTTCCAAATGTAAAATAATATTTCGACGAACATTTTTCATCCAATGGAGAGGTTACAGCCGCAATAAATCAGTATTTTGGAAACCTTGAAGAATCTTCACAATCAATGTAGGAGCTTTCAAAAGGAGGTGGGAAAAAAGCACAGATCTAACTGCAGATTACGTGGAAAAATAATAATATTTTGTAAATATTGTATTTCGTTTTCTTGACTAGGCTACGAACTATTCAGCCCTCACATAAATATGCAAACCCAAACAAAAATGCATAGAAGGGTTACTTTAGAGAATATTTTCAAAATCACCAACCCTTGCGGTATTCAACCGCTCGATTTTACGAGGCTTGAGTTTTGCCCAAAGGTCAAAAAGTTTCGTATCCCTTGGGGTGTGAACCGTGAAAAAAATACCGGTTATTACGTCATCGCACCGTATTTTCCGTCTTACTTCACAAAGGGCGGAAAACCTACATTTAATGAACAAAACATAGCATGGCTGTCCTCGCCAAAATTCGCACGACTTTGTTTGGTATTTTCCAGGCTTGTCGTACATCCCAAGTGATCTTTGTTTTTCAGCTCTTGAAAGTGGGTAAAACGACGATGAATGAAAATGATAAGTTTATCTCGTAGAATTCCGACGTATCTAGCCAGGATTCTCTTTGAATAGTTCTTTTTTTTTTCTTAAGTTTCGAGTGGCAGGTCATTGCTTGGGTCACTATATAATAGCCCGAAGCAAAAGCATTGTAATGCGCCCAATCTCCGGGGATCAAAGGTTCAAGAGATGCGCAGGGGTGCGAAAAGGAAGAACTCTACAGGAGCGCTCTACCATGAGCCTCTCTTTTGCCCTTTGCTCCCCCGTAAAACCCGATGAAAACCACCAACCGAATTCTCCACCCCAGATCCTGCGTTTCTATCTTTTTCTCTACTCTTTTAGCCAACGCCATTCCCTCTCCTATTCTTCGACGCTTTATCCAACTTTCTCGTTGTCGAGAGAAAAACGTGACACCGATCCCCGGCGAGCAAAGTTTCGCGGATTCACAAAAAAAGCTCGGTCTATAGTGGAACCTATATAGACGACGGCGTGAACATCCGTTTTTACGAAAGATTTTTTTTCGTTCAAGAAAGAAGTAAAGTCCTCACACGCAACGTTGAATAGAAATGGCAAAGATATATATATATATACAGGATTTGGCACGATGAGGAGAAGGGGGGGTGGTGTTAAAGGACTAAGGGCCATCGTGTTCTCGGAATCAAGGATTTGTTGGACTGCGCTAGTGTATTTAAATCTAATCTGATTTTCGATAAGCCGGTTACCTTCGTTCTTGTCGTTCGTTAGATTAAATGATGCGTTGAAGGACAGAAGTTAAAAAAACGGATAAAAGTGGATTGGGAATTAACGGCAAATTTTTGTTATCGGATTAAATACAACTTTACTTTGAACAACGGTGATGTTTCGTTTCGTGGAATTCGTATCGATGTATAGTGCATATCGAATGGTTCGGATGGACTGGATCGTCGTAAAGCCGAATTACTATCGTCGACCCACGCGAATCCATCAGAATCATTATAAATTAAACTAAAGATTTGAAAAATGCCAAAAACGAAAACTATGGATCTTGCTTGATAATAAATGCTTAATTGCTGCAAGCTTGTTACTATATTTCCTCGTTACGCAGGTTTTTCGTAATTGACGAAAATAAACCTATATTTTAAGAAAAAGATCAGACCTGTAAATGCCGCGTTAATACAAGCTTGAAAATTGAAACAATGTTCGGTTACATGCAACGAACTGTTCTTCCCTTTACTCTCTGTGTATTCGGTACTCGCAGGTTTCTTTGATATTACCATACCCATACAGCAAGCAATTACGTTAAAGTGTCGCAATTATACACGCTCGAGCACGCTGAAAGGAGCGCGTTTACGGTGGCTTTCTTTTGGCTGCCTATACACCCACATACAACCCCGGCTTTTCCTCCCACGAAGAGAGCCAAGAACGCTCCCCGTTCCTGGTCATTCGGAGCGAATGAGAACCGTCCTGAAAGGGAAGGGGAACGCGAGTGGAGGGGGAACCTCGCGCTCGAGGAATAGCTGCGCTGTGGAGGACCAGCATGGGTGGCAGGAGTTGAGAATGAGAGAGAATATGAGGCGATGGTTGAGCGAGCTTCAGAAAGAGGCTAGAGCGGTCCCGATGGGAGTCGTATACCTCGGGGGTATAATGATGACTTTTCTTTAATTGGCGTAGCTCGTTAAGGGACTTTTATAACGTGACACTAGTGGTTGGATTTCTCTTTTGTTCTTCCTCCGTTTTTTTCCCTTCTATATTTTTCCTTATTCGGCGATATTTTTTTTAATAAACGACTTTATTGTTTCGTGTCTTTCACCCCAACCCTCCTTCTCTTCTCCTTCACTTCACGAAACGTTGTTTGTACGTATTCCCAGCTGAATTTTTTTTCATTCCACAATGTGGACCGATTCAATTTCGCGGTGAGCTCCAATTCGAGAAGCTCGCCTGTTCTCCCTCTCAGCTTCTTCTGTCTAATAACATAAATAGGTAAAGAACGAATCTGAAGCTTGGCACATCAAACACTGAACACAAAGCTGATAATCCTGAGTCTTGCATGTTGGATGAAACATTTGCACACTATAAAATCAAATCAACATAGACGTGTTCTCTACCAACAAAGCTAAATATAGTAACTCTACACTATAAACTGACTAGCAGTTTAGGTTAGCTCAGCAAAATGCTTCTAGGGAGTGATAAGACCAGGTACGATCGAAACCAGTGAAACCGTAAAAACTACCAAGCGTATACGTTGAATCTCTGAAACTTTGGAGAAAGAAAGCAGACGGAAGAATGATGGATAATATCAAACCGTAAAAACGACGTTTTTCTGCACAACAGTATGTCAGTGTCTGATATCGTTTTATTCATCGCTCAATCTGTACAGCACAATACCCACGTTTGCATTGGACAACTACAAGGCGAAATGGAAAATACAATTAAAATGTTTCTTATGATTATGCTATATTATATATATATATATATATATATATATATATCGTATTCCCAACCTGTGTTAGTGCCTTCTCAACGATATTATTATGATTATGATTATTCGCTCCATGCTACTTTCGGGCTTTTCTCATTTGTGTATAATATCGCCCCATGAATTCACTGTGCTACGAGTATTCGAATATTGCATTTTCCGGTTATATTGCTACCTCGCGACCGGGGTCCCTGAAATATCACAGTGAAGCACTCTCGAGCCGCCCAGCATCCTTTCTCTCTCCATCCTTCTCTCACTCATTGTGGCAACCTCCCACCTCCTTTTTCTCTCGTGGCGACCATGAAAGCTGAAACGTTGGAACGCTGACGCAACGAAACGAACAAATCAGAATAGAGGACAGCGAGCTGAGAATTTTAATAACTACGAAGTGGAGGATGCATTTTATTAGTAATACGACCGGGACTCGAGACGGTACAACTTGACGCGTGTGGAGGATGTGGATTAAAAGTGAAATTTAAGGAGATGCGAAGTTATAAAGAACGAGAATTTCGGTTTAAAAAAAAAAAAAACACCGGAGCTCTCGTCCGAATCGCATTAGCAGTCGGGATCTGTTTTTACAAACATTCGTAATCACAGTGCCTCAGCAATCCTTCCAGATCTTCCTTCTATATCTTCCATAGGGATTAAAGTAAACGGAAAGTAACTTTAAAAGATTTTTTTTAGAACTTTTTCATTCCCTTTATTATTATAAAATATGTTACAGGTTTATTTTCTTGATTTTTTATTGGTATTTGAAATTATGGAAATTTATTAATTTTATTTATTATTACTATCAAGTGTATTGTAGATTTTTATTTTTATTTATTTATTGAGAGTACAAATCAATTTGGTCCGATTTTTTATAGTAAAAAATCCATTTGCTTTAAAATAAACGGTATGAATAGATTGCTCTTAGTATTGGTCATCCTTGGCTACTACTTTTCTGCCCCTTTTAGGCAATTTCCGAATTCAATCTCGAACAAAACTTTCGAGACGATTCAAGTTTTGAGCCAATTTTCGATCTCCGCGAAAAAAGGGAATGCATGATGTCGGGAGTAGAAATTTAGGAGAGGAAATTTGTGAAATAAAGAACAATTATTTTCGTTGCATACAAACGATGTAAACGTCAACTCCAGCTCTATCACGAACCTAGATTGGGCTAATATCTTGTTGGATCGTGGATCAGACTCGCGGCAATTTGCGCGTCAATTATCGAGTCACAGACAGTGTCCCTGTACTTCCGCTAGTAACTAACGCAATTGCCAATTACCACCAACATAATCTCAGTTATCTTCAAAGGATATCAAATTTTTCAAAGAATTGTTATTACGAAAATTGGAAATAACGGACTACAATATAAATCCAAGTTCAAAAGCGAACGAGGTGGAATGTTGCTTCGAAAGCTCCTCGCTATTCATCGATCCTTCAGCGTTTGTATTTCTTCTCCAAAGCTCCTTTTTACGCGACAGAAGGGAAAAAGAGGTAGAAATAACTCTCGGTTGACTAGGTCCACCCTTGCCACTTCGTAGATCCAAAAATATTCGTGGTATAATGTTGGCAACTGGAGGATCGATAAGCCGTCATAATCGCGAGTCTACGACGCAGAACGATAGACGGATATGTCTCTTGACTGCGTTTCAATATTGACCAACACGTGGATATTACTCGGCTGTGTCGAGGGATTGGAAATGAGGGTGTAGTAAAGGGAAGCAAACTAAGGGAGAATATTTCGATGGCGTTTTATTGTAACTTCGATCAATAGCTCTCGATTGTTTAGCATCGTGAACGATTGCTCGTATTGTGGGCTTTAATAAAGTCGGACTTCATTTCTCGACGTGTGCGGTCCGTCCCAGTCTGTGTTACGGTGCTGCAACCCTTTACCCTTCTTCTTCATTGCTCGAAGCAATGTGGTTGCTTCATTAAACTTACCAATTCGTATATTTACATGGAAACGTTGCCGAGCTGCCAGAGTAATTTTGCATTCACTAGAACTTCGAGAGTCCTCCGTCCTGCACTACACAGGCAACCGGAAATACAAATATGTGTATATGAATACTTTCAGTATTTCTTGTGCTGAGCTTTCCTGAAATTGATCCACTTCATCGTTCCCTGTATCATCAAAGTTTTATTGACTATCAATGATCGAAGTTGCCCCGGTAAAAAGGGCTTGAATTCATTATCGAAATAGTCAGCCTTCAAATTCAAGATTTCATCCCCTGCTTAGAACTGATGGCATCTCCTTCATAGAAATAGCCTTTGAGGACTCATTTGTGGCTTTCCTGTGGTGATAGGGAACGGGCTTGGGTAAGGGCTGTTGAGGCCCTCCGGGCTTGCTTTTGCACTATGAAACCCTTTGAAGGCTAACTTCAGCCACTTTAAGGCCTTTTACCCCAGTAACGCTCTGAGCAAGCTCAAAACTGATTCTATTGTGGCAACTCCTAATTGCATTGGACACCAGGAACGAAATCCTGTGTATTTTAATTACTACTCGATTATAGGTAAAATAGGATTTTCAAAAGTGAGGAGATGAAAAATGTATTATTTTACACATTTTCTAATCCTGCTAAGTATTAAATGCTATTTTTATTAACTTTATTTATAAACGCAGTAATGCCAATGTAGATTGTCGAATGACTCCAGCTGGCTATTTTACAGTTTTATAGTGACTGATTTTTGCTGAATACTTTTCGTAGGAAAAATGATTACTTACGAATTTTGCAAAGGCATTTTTGATGACAGGGATAAATTATGGGTTCACCATGGATTCAAGGAGGCTTTCAAAATGATCGATTTTTTTATCTATAGGGTATCTCGTACCCATATAATCCTCGAATTCCAATTCTTTAAAATTACCATTCTTCATAGGTATATAAAAACGTTACATTGGATGTTGATATTATACAGACGATAATCAAACTGATTTTTGCTAAAGAGCACATTTCCACTGCAATCAAGCGAAAACAACTCGATTCATGCTGCAATCATCGCCCAGTGACGGGCATAATTACGTTTTCACTCACGAATCCGATTCTTGAATGCCTAATCGTATAAATGTCTAAATTGATTTGTTACATGAAAATTTAATTCTTCCCGTTGGCATTAACGCATCACGTTAATTCGATTACCATCGGTTTTGTTGCCACCTCAGCGAGTGTGATGAATGAGTTCCGCTTGTTTTTCATCGTTATTAAATTTTCACACTTTTCCACTACCGTACCATTCTATTTCAATTATCCTCCCTCTTTTTTCCATACACACCCATTGTAGAAGCATTCAACACTGTTTTTTTTCAATAAATCGATTCGTTTCGAAATTCTCGTCGTTTATCGAATCTTTGGTTGGGTTATAGTATTTCCACATTATTTCGAAATAGCTTGCACAGTATAACATCTATTTTCCAGTAAATATACGAATGTTATTAAAAGAATATTGGATCGAGGGCTGGGGAGGGAGGGGGGCAATGTTTGAACTCCACATATGGCGGAATGATAAAACATCAATCTCCTTAATGTGGACTAGCTTTCGTATACGGCTGACCACATATTGAACTAACTAGGATTTGCCAGACCAAATATTTATTCGTACTACTTACATTCAAGTATAAAGATGTCTTTAGCAACCCCAAAACCACACGACGATCACTCGGGGCTTAAATAAATATTACTGAATAGACAGTTTCGAGACGATGATTAAAAGAATATGGCATTTTAATTTATACTACTGAGTAATTATTTAATTTATATTTCTCAGTATTTATAAATATATGTTACTCATTGTTTAGGTTTGTTTGGGTTACTCAGTACTGTTAATTACGATTTTACTTAAGTGAGTACTTTTACTTACTATTTTACGTTTCCCATGTCAGGTCTGGAAGGGCCATAGTAGTTTATTTCCCTCTTTTCTTGCCTTCGCCAAGCGCAATAGCACGAGATGAGGGCAAAAAGGGACAGTACTCGAAGTAAGATGAAATTAAAAGGTGACCTAATGATTTGATACTGAAGAATAATTTGCCAGACTTGTGCAAACTGTCATGCAATATGACACTCACCAACGTTAATTACTAATTAACGTTAAAACTAATAAATAAAAAAACTCTTAAATTCATTACGGAAATGACAGTGATATTTCCCTCAAAAGACGAACGTATCAGTGCTCGAAATACATTTTCGAAACAAAAAGTATTGGTGTCAAAAAAATATTGTAAATTGGAGAAGTAGAATTCATCCTCGAGTAACAGTGGCTGTCAATGCAAATGCACAAGACTAAAATCGATGGTATCGTTTATTTATCGTGGACTCAGGAATGCTTTTTCTAGGAACAAAAAAAAACATTGGTGTAGTGGGAACATGCTGATTGCTCGACGAGGAGTATGCGGATGGAAAGTGAGGAATACGAGAGGCATGCTCGAAGCAGAAAAATTTCAATGAATTTACATATCCCACCCCGATGGCTGTATGTATATTTTTGCTTCCACAAAATTTATCGGATATATGTGTCTACGCGTATACGTGTGTGTATGAGTGGAGGGATATCGACCTGGAACCTTCTCGATCGGGAAATCCTTTTTGTCCTCTCATAAACACCGAGATAACTTGATTATTTTCTGGGTTAACACATAGTAGTGCGGACCCTTAACGACTTGGCACATCAAACAGGAAAATATGTATCTCCCTGGAGGCACTTTTTTTTTTACCGTTACAAGGACATTTTTTGCCACGCTTTCTATCCTTTTCCACTCTTTTATCTCGTCCTGAGGCTGCTTACAATTTATTTGAATAAATCCTGTCTCCGCTGTTCCAATAAAAAATTCTCAAACCTATTTATCAATTTATAAAATGTATCATTGGAAAGCTTTTCAATGAAATTTCGATCGAAAATACACTCTCGACGGTTTCTTGAAGAAATGTGGACGATCTACATAACCTCCAAGTTTGCAAACTCAATTTTTTCGAAGACGAATGTTTTTTTTTAATAGAGTTTTTTATTTTTTTTTATATAGGTCTGTTAGAATGCATATAGGCACAGCTTGATGCTTTGATTTTACCGTTAGAGGTTCATAGTTAATCACAGCTTTGATTTCCGTTTTCTCTATTCTCATATAAATACAGCGAATCTACAACTTTGAAAATTTATTGCGCAATAATGAAAGTTGGTATACGGTTTCTTGAAGCATAGAGGTAACATGCCATCATATACTTATTTTCATATTATCCTCATTTATGGATAAGATTGAAAAGTTTTCAAACAGTACTCGAAAATACCAAACCAAGTACATACAAAAATATGTATACGCGGTAGCATAACATGATAACATGTCGTATGATATTTTGTTGGTGATATTTTGTTGGTAATATTTTGTTGGTGATATTTTGTCGTGTGTTCAAGTGAAATATAACCGTATATACGTATTATCGCTACATTCGCACCCTCTCTCGTTCTCGCTCCGTATGGTCAGTCCCGTAAATTTCATACCCAACGGTATTACATTTTTAAAACGCGAAAAAGTCAATGTCGCCTGATATCGAGGAAGAACGCTTATGTGGCTGAATAAGTGATGAAGGACCAATTCACAGTCCTTCCACACGTCTGAAAGAGGATAAGAAAATGAAAAAAAAAATGAAAAGGAAAAGAAGGAATTTGCCACGTACCGATATCTCTCAGAGGGCATTCCGGGTATCGACCTTACATTCAAACGTATGCGTTCCGTCGAAACGTTCAGGTTGGCTACATTCTACAAATATGACTCGCATGCGAAACTATTTCCTGGAAGTTTATTCTATCCGATCAAATCGAGCAAATAATAGAGATCCAGCGCAACAAAGAAGTCTCTGGAACACCATGGCGTAGTCGTTCAAAATTACAGAAATATAATGAAGAATATACGAACAATGAGATTGCCGAGCTTCGCAGACTGGGATAAAGTTTCCCGGAGTTGGTTTCGCTGTGCCAAGACAAGCGTTTTGGGGGAGAGAAAGTGGCGAGTGGCGTGTGTCGTTACCAGCCCTCACAGAGGCCTCACGCCTGTCTGACCATTCGCTTGCCTTCACCGCCTTATCTCACTCATTCTCTCTCTCTATTATTACGGGACATGCCATACCAATTAATATTTTATTATAAATAGAAATTTATACGTGGGACATGGTATACGAATCAATATATATTATTATAATTAACGAACTATTAATTGTAACGATTTTATATATTTTATTATAAATAGAAATTTATATGTGGGACATGGTATACGAATTAATATATATTATTATAATTAACGAACAATTAATTATAACGAATTAATATCTATTGTTATAAATAGAAATTTATATGTGGAGGGTGAGAAGCTATAAGTTTATTTCAAATTTCAATTGTTTTATCTCAAAGTTTACTAAGGCATAACTAAAATCATTAATTAATCAATTAATCTCTCTTTCCCCTCCTCTCTCTCTCTCTCTATTATTACGGGACATGCCATGCCAATTAATATTTTATTATAAATAGAAATTTATACGTGGGACATGGTACACGAATTAATATATATTATTATAATTAACGAACTATTAATTGTAACGATTTTATATATTTTATTCAAAAATAGAAATTTATATGTGGAGGTTGAGAAGCTATAAGTTTATTTTAAATTTTTAATTGTTTTGCCTCAAAGTTACTAAGGCATAACTAAAATCATCAATTAATCAATCAATCTCTCTTTCCCCTCATCTCTCTCTCTCTTTCGCAAGAAACTCGCACTAAAAATATACTCGGCTACGTTATTCAGGTAGGCGATTTACCAGTTTCGCTTTCAAAGCTACTCCGGCTTTCCTCTCAGCAGCTATGTATTTTTTTTTTTGTTCTCTTCCGACTCATACTGAACTATTTTTTCAGACCCTTTTCAACCAAGGTACCATTCTGGGCGTCTACCCAGGGATACACGTTGAAATCGACCAGCTCAAGTGACTAGACCTCTGTACGTGTCTCACCGTCGATTTTCTCACAATACAAATGTATCGGTGTGCTTGCTCTTATTTTCTCTCTATTTCAGCTCGTATTTCCGCGCTTTGTACTGCATTTTTTACTATGAGTATATGTGTGTACCAGGCACACCTATATAGACAAAAAGTATCCAAAAGTACCAATGACATCGCAAATATTGCAGATTCTGAAAGGCCTGCATACGACGATCCAAAATAACCAAATATGTCCTCAGTAAAAGTTTCATTGTTTTCGAGATATTTGCACTTTTTTTAAACTCGTGAAAATCCCGAAATTGCGAATTTGGCAAATTTGGACACTTCTAAATTTAATATTACTAAAAGATCGTGCTGCAAATAACGAATAGATTTTATAATTTTGTAAACTGTGAAAATCGTGAAAAACTTGAATTTTCAAAATAACGTAGCTCAAGCAAAAAAATTGAAAAAATGATGAAAAAAACAGTAAAGTAAAGAAGCTTTTGCCAGCTTCAAAATTCCATTTAGTAAATCGGTTTACGATTTTTTTTTACCACGTGGTATTTGGTTTTTTTGTTCGAATGGAAAATATACAGGGTGCTTAATACTTTTGAGCGAGGCTGTATAAATACATATACGTCTTCGTGTAATAGAATACCTACGCCTCGTTTCTATCTATCCAACGAGAACTTATGTTCCCTGAAACGAGAAGATCCCGCTTAAAAACGAGAGAAAAACGAGTAACAAGGGCCGGAGGGATGCCGAAACGTTTTCCATTCGCAAAAACGAGAAACCTATTTATTTCGAGATAGAGGCCCTCTCCTTACACCCCGCCCGGCATCCACTCGTGAGAACAGCCCTCGCGGGCTGTTACTACTGATGCGACTTACGGAGAAAAGAGGCGCAACGAAAAGTAGAGCCGTATGGAAAGCGAATTCTGAAACGCCTTTCGCTCTTTGTCCTGGTAACTGGAATATATATGTGTTTTCGTGTGAATCGTGATTACCTACACACGCGGGTATTATATATAGTTCACACGATGCTAAGAAAACAAGATAAACGAATAACAAATCTCCTTGCCATTTCCGCAAAAAGATCCTTCCAAGTGCCACGTCTTAACGTCTTTTTCTGGAGAGTTGGGAGAATAAATTTTTTTCTTATTTTTACTGTATGTGGCGAACCAAATAATTCACCTTGTAATCAAATTTTCAGAACGAAGAAATGTGGAACAGTGTTGAGGAAAAAAACATATATTTATTTGGATATTTATTTACAAAATAATATAATATAAATAAATCTTATTTAAAAAATATGTAAATTTAATAAATCGATCCCGATGCTCTGACTGGTGCTACAACTAGTGATGTACACATCAAGGTCTTAGAAAAATCGGCTTTCCACTTTAACTTTAACAAGTAGCTTTTGTTAATAACTTTATTAATTAAACTTTTTTAATAACATTGCTAATTAACTTCTTTTAATAACTTTGTTAATTAACCGTGCCTTATCAGCCCTAATCGACTTAATCGAATTCATATTCGATGCTCTTAATTAAATTCATATTCTTTATAATAAATTAAATTCTATTCTCATTCGTCTTTGTTAACGTAGCTTGCATTCGCCATAATAATATAATAGGCAGAAAAATAGAAGTAAATTGTGGGAAGTGAAGACTGCACTTACTCGATATAACTATTTTTATCGTCATGAAAATCAATGAAAATAGGGTGGAGCCCTGTTGGACGAGCAACGCTTCGCAATCCAGCCCGATACCGATTCGTATCTGTATTTCCATGACTATCGTTAAATTTGTATTTACCTATGTTGTCGAACGAAGTATCAGGATCCCAAAGAGGAAGTGAGAGGAAAAGGGAGCTTGAAAGGGAGGGGAAAAGAGACGAAGAGAAATAGCAAAGCTTTCTCCAATATTTATCCGAACTGATCATTCAGACTGTACATCGAGGAAATGCAAATAACCGCGGAAGCAATGTTTATTTAGTAGAGTGCAGCAGCACACAGCCTGCTATTGCATCTACGGATCCCCTTCGATCCTTCTCCTATTTCTTCGGCGATCGAATATTCCAGCGTAGCTACCTGTCAAATTTCAAGAAAATGTATATCAAAAATATGAATTCTGCAACGATTTGACTTGTCAACTAAAAATAATGATATGGTTCGAGTTAGGTGTCAATTCTTTTTAAATAACGATAAAAAAATTTGTTTATTCAGTTAAATAAATAAACGTAACTGACCCTTGAACTCATGTGTGATTTTTGTCAACCCCGAGGGTTTTTTGGGGTCGAGTAGGAAACCCAAACTTCGAATAACCAAACGGCTCAAAATTCCGAATTTAAATATACCGAACCTACAAATTTCGTACATTTTTAGGGCTTGTTTGGGTTTGTGTGAAATCGAGGGTTTAAAATCAAACTAGAGAACCCAAACAAACCCAAACAAATTTCGTTAACTTTTACGAAATTTGTACTTTTGGACTATTAAAATTCGGAATTTTGAGCTTTCTGGTCAATCGAAGTTCGGGTTTCCTACTCAGCCCCGGTTTTTTGCCGACGAATCGCTGAGTTGAGCAGTAAAGAGTAATGTCAGTAGATAAATCCTTTTTAATAAGGAAACTAACAGTGTACGGCAAATTCAATTTCACTATTATTATATTTCGTGAAAAACCCGTTTAAAGTCCGGTATGTGTTGAAAACGAACAAAAACGTCATTTTTTATACGAAATATGATACTTTTCCCCCGAATTAACAAATTTTGCATTATAGTACAGTGTTCAAAAGAACATAAATTAAACCCAAACAAACACAGTTAACTCGGAAAACTTAGCTGCATTATTAAATTACGAAATTAAAAAAACTATATTCTGTGACACGAAAGTCGGAAAAATACGGAATATAAAAATGTGAAAAAATAATTGAAAACCCACAAAAAATCGATTGGTACCTAAGGAGTGCCTTTTGAAAAAAAAACAGTCGTAGTTTTCTACTCCGTGCGTAAATTTTAAGTTAAAAAAAAATACGTTTTTTTATATGTTTAAATAAATAAATATAAATGAAATGATTCAAATATATAGATTAAATCAAATTTACTTAATACATTTCATTACTTTAGACCTAATAAATTTAATGACTGAATAATTCTTATAACAATTTCCAGAAGTTACCTAAATGTCATATGTTTAAATAGCCTGCTCTTTGTAAAATAGCATTTAGACAATAAATGTTCTTGGGAGCATACAGTAAGTCCTTTCAAATATCCTTGCTCCATACAGGCACCCACACACCCAAAAACATACATCTGTAAAGTTCTTCATCTCTCGTTTAGGTTCGTACAAACCGAGAGTACGAAGCGGCATCCAAGAGCACGCAAAAGGTACACGCATATACGTACACTATCGCACTAGAAATAGCGCGTGAATATTCAGTGGGTCTCGGCCTCTGGCCCGCCCAACGACCCTCGACTCGTCCACGACTCGCGTCTGTAAAACTTTTAGCATAAAAGAGTTCAGGGCTAGGAAGAGCGCTTTATGCTCACAGCATCATTTTGCTCACCACACACACCATCTTCCGGAGTGTCGGGGACTCTTGCGGCTACCATAACCCCGTTACCGTTATGCCGCCTGTATTTCTCCAGCTCGTGTAAAAGAGAGTCGAAAGAGCAAGGATTTCACCAGGACTCCTTCACCACCCACAGTCTCTACCATTTTACTAGGTCTGTTTATGTATGTACGACTCATCCACATACTACAGCCTTGGCCAAAAGTATTAGGCATCCAATAATTTTTCTATCCAGACGAAAAATCGAATTTCTCGGCGAAAAAAAATCGAAAAAGTTTGTTCAAAAAAACAAAACTAAAGCTAACAGTTATCTCTTCAAACATCTAAGTTCTAAATTCCGGGATCACCATTTTTCTAAATTCAGGCTTTTTCTAAGTTTTTTGTTCTGACATTAAATTCGATATCTCGGCGAAAAATGATTGTAACTCAATTTACCAAACGGCGTTTCAAAGGGGACAAAAATCGCTTCCTTTTGCTTTTTCATTCTTATTTTTGCGATTTTTTTTGTAGCCGGTACGTCACTTCGAAAAT